>JAECUM010001970.1:0-56565 GCA_016617855.1 Megalonaias nervosa
ATACATACATACTGCATTTAACATAATATCTACATTATGTGCATACATGTTTTATTTTGGGGTCCTTTCATTAAAATTCACTGTGGTAAGAGCACACCAATTATTTTAATGAACAGCATCCCAATCACGTGTATACGCATGCAAGAGGCATTTGTTTGTTTTGTCTGTGGTAAGAACTTCATCCTCATTCTGGAGGTTATTTCATTCACCCAACATGTTCACACCCAATAAAACATTTATAACCCACTCACTTAAGTGGTACACTAAGTATGCATGTGGGGTTCTCAGAAAATCCTGATGTTCAAGGCAGATTTCAGCAACACTACTTCCCAACCAAATGGCATGCTAGTATTGATACACCAGGTACGCATGGTGGAGTTAGAAAATCATGATGTGTAAGGAGGATTTTCGGCAGAGATGTGGGGGTTCGCAAAAATCATGATCTATGCAGATTTTAGCAGCAGTACCTCTCAAGCACATGACATGCTAGGATTGATACACTGCGTATGCATGGTGGAGATTCTTTGAAACTCATTATGTGCAAGGAAGATTTTAACAGCAGTGATGTGGGGTTCACAAAAGTCGCGATGTTCTAGGCAGATTTTAGCAACTTAACTCTCCAGCACATGCTAAAATTGATACACCAGGCATGCATGGTGGAGATTCTTTGAAACTCATTATGTGCAAGTAGGATTTTAGCAGCCAAAAAATGTAGTTTTTCCATGAAAGGGAAGAGCTTTATTCTTTGATTTTTCTCACAAGAACTTTTGCTTTATTTAGAAAAATTGTGATCTTTTTCATCTTCTGTGAAGCACATTAGAAACACACCGCCCCACATAATATGTTTGAATGATCCTTAGGTTATACTTGCCACTCTGACTGACACATAATGAATAAAAGAACAGACACGGAGTGTTCCATTTCCTGTAGCATTCTGACCAACTTACCTAACATCCTAGCATAACAAGTTAATTTTACCTATCACTGAATAAAAATAATAAATCCGATACTCCTGTCCGGTGTTTCACAGTCCTTTGTGTACCCAGAACTAAAATGGTATGGTTGACGCTGCCAATTAATGATAAATGGGTCTCAATGACCTCAACCTTTGGTCAGTGTACACTGTATGCAGTCTTGAACTCTGGTTAATGTGCAGAAACCATTATTTTATTATAAATTTTAACCATAATCTCTACACTCCAGAATCAAAATCATAATCTCTTCACCCCAGAATCCATATGTATACATGTATGCATGCATTTATGTGTGTTTTTTGGATTTTTAGATGTCTAGCACAGGGGCATCATGCCGCAGACATGTAGCATCATGTCCCACCCTGTCACATTATCCTGACACCAAGCCGACCAGTCCTAACACTAAAACCTCTTAATGCTGAGTGCCAAGTGAGGCAGCTGCTAGTACATGTACCATTTTGTAAGTCTTTGGTATGACTTCGCCAGGGTTCAAAACCACGACCTTCTACATTCAGGGTGGACACTCTAACCACACTGCCACTGGAGCAGTCTGGATGTATGTTTGTATGTATTAGTGTTAAATGGTACCTTGCCAAATAAATGGCTGTATGGTGCCAATTAAAAGTAAATAACAATGTTAAAATGAAGTGTAAAGTAAAATGCTGACATGGGGTTTTCATCAGAATGAATAATTATTATACCTAGTTAGTGCTGATCTGATTTGAAATATGGCTGCCTCAATGAACATGTTAAAATTGTTTTCAACTAATTCTCCTGAATGGATGGTCAGATCAACATGGAGTTTCCATCCAAAAACCTTCAAATGTTGTCTAGCTTGTCCTAAATGAAAATGGTGTCGATCCTAAATCCAATGGCTGCAACATTGGCTAATTTGAAAATTTTATAGTGCAATATCAGAGATCATTTCAGCACTCTGCAATTAAAAAGAAAGGGTCTTGTCTTGTATTCCTAGAGAAGAAAAGTATCATTCATTTTGAGGGGCTTGTTCCTTGTGATTAAAAAGTTTTTTCCATACACCAAGTGCAAGCCATCCAGGTGTGTGATGTAGAAGTCTATGTTATTGTGCAGAAACTATTTCTACTTTCATCTATAGTCAAGTTGCCGTCATGGTCAAGAACTGAAATTTTTGTGCAGAAATCACTTTTCTTCTTTCAGTCACAAATAATTTTGACCTCTGTTCTTTTGGCCCCAAACTTGAAATCTTCTTCCTTACAGCAGGTGCAAGTTATCCACAAAGTTTGGACAAGGCCTGTTATGTAGAACTAAGGTTATTGTGCATAACCACTTTTCTGGGTCATGGAGACCATGATCTCTGACCTTCTAATCCCCAAAATAAATAGATTTCTTCCTTAACTCAAGTGCAAGCCATCCACAAATTCTAATGATTATAGACAGTGGAGAACTCAAGTTTTTTGTGTGGAAACCATTTCTCTTCTTTTAGTCGCATGACCTTTGAAACTTTGACCTTCTGAATCCAAAATCAATAGGCATCTTACCTACCTTAATGCAAGCAATCCACAAAGTTTGTTAATTGTAGATACTAGAGAACTTGAGTTATTACATAATAAAACATTTATCTTTGTCATAGTGACCTTGATCATTTACCTTTTGACCTGCAGATCAGAAACCATTTATCAAATAGCTACTAGTGATTTTGACCTTTGACCCCAAAATCAACAGGATTCTTCTTTACTTGAAGAGCTACTTGTCTTCAAAGTCAGGTTACCTGACAAACTGCATAGACCCAGATCTGCCAGTATGTCATTTGGCAATATGATAGTGACTGATGGTGGTAGTGCTGTGCTAATGGTTGACCTACACAATAACAAAGATATTGTTGATGGTGATGACAGTGATGATGATGATGGCTATTGCAAGAATGATGACAACAGTGATGATGATTATATTAAACAATACTACTCTTTCAACTATTACCATTTTTAGAAAATGCAATTCCTTCAAATGATGGACAAATAACAGGATTTTATCAAATGATGGACAAATAACAGGATTTTACACAATGTACAAAATCAAAGTTTACGTAATAATGATGTACCATATATATACACTGTACTCACTTTAAAGTCCAGTTCAACTGCAAACTGCACAGACCCAGATCTGCCATCATATAATGCGCCAGCAGATCTGGGTCCATGCAATTTATTAAGAATAATCAGCAGAATAAACAACATATACCCTGATCTGATGGTACATTATGTGATGGCTAATCACAAGGCTGATCCAGGTTGGTCTGGGCAAGTCTCTAACCTGCAACCCTTGGACTATAGGTCAGATGCTTTACAACTGAGCTATAGTGGCTATGTGAAAAAAGTGGAAAGAACAGAGAAAGATAATTTTCAATATTTATTAGAATTTAATTAATAAAAATGCTCCAAAGGCAAATGTTAAATCAATTAGTTGTAAATCATCGCAAGAAGAGCAATACATAGCTTATAATAGCTGAAAACTCAAGGAGATTAATTACAAATTACCCCCAAAATATATATATATAAATACACCATAAAAAATTTTGCATTACTTTACCAAAGTAAGGAACAGCAATGTTACATTAGCTTTAATTCTCTCAACACCGAACCTATTAAAATTTGATGCATTCCAAAGGTTACCACTAACTATAATTTGCTCTGTGGGGCCTAAAACAGAAACTCTGTGGATACAGAAGGGGTCTATCCAGCAGTGATGGACACTAACTCTTTAAAACATGAGGATCAAGTTGGTCTAACTTCTGCCTACTCACCAAATGTAAGAGCAGTAGGGTTGTAGGATGCTTTCTGTTGAAATTTCTTCAATTGCAGTCAATTGCAATTGAGATATAATTATTTCATGGTTCCTCTAGTTTTCCTGTCTTTACTCATATGTGATTGCAGATCAGCATCATTTGTCTAAAATTGAATGGCCTCTTTAGCATTTTTCAAACAATTTTTCACAAGAACAATACTTGGTATATAGTTTCCACATTCTGGGACAAAATATACCTTGATACACCATACTATGCTTTACTACGTTGCAGAACTTGGTAAATCATATTGTTCAACATGTTTCACATACAATTTAGTGTTTTGTATTAAGTGCATGATGGTTTGCTTGATGCCACTGTCAGCACTGCTGATAATTGTTTTTTGTCAGCAAAATTAGTAATGTCATTAATAAAAGGATTAAACATGCACTCAAACTTCTTGGTTTCAAGAATTGTTATAATGAGATAGTAAAATATTGAACTGAAGGAGTTATTTCCCTTTACTATTCTTTGTATATTGTATTTGATCAAGAAAATTCAAAGCATCTAATGCATCACAAGTAATGTTATCATACATAATTTGACAACACTTATCCACAGAAGGCATCTGTACTGAAAAACATGCCCAAAGACAGTTTTAAATTTCCTTCTAATTTCCAGATTACATTCTAGCTCATAATTGATCACTGCAGACATTATTGTACATATACATTTGGAATTGGTCAAATTTGTATGATGAATAGATATGAGATACAGAATGCAATATTCTCATCTAATAATGGGTTCAAACTGCGGCTGAGTCATAGAAAAGACATATAAAATTTTTTACTAGTAGCTGCCTCACTTGGTGATCAGCAGTAAGAGGTTAGTGTTAGGACTGGTCGGCCTAGTGTTAGAATAATATGACTAGGTGGGATGTGATGCTACACGTCTGCGGCATGATGCCCTAGTACAAGACATCACTATAAACTGTCACTGCAGACATCATAGCGATACAACTCAAACTGTTATGGCTATGTTAAAAATCCCCAGAACACAAACTACAAACATATTTTCTTACAAGGCATGTATTAAACATTTCTTTATACAAATCAATATTTTGTTACAGTAGTTGCCCTTTTATCTGGCCCCTTCATCAGCAGCCACCTACTATATGTGGCCAGTTGTCTCAGCATCGACGAGTGTAAAAAAAATACCACTCGTGGGTGGCCACCCCTCTAATGCGGCATGTGGCCAGTTTTTGAGGCCAAAAATGTAAAATTTATGCCTTGCAAGTGGCCATGTTTCATCCGTGTACAGAACCAATATTTTATTCATACAGAAAGTTAAGTAATCTAATTACCGATGTTTGTTTCCCAATGTCAGGTTTTCGTTACTGAAATGAGTGGTGGCTACAGTATATTACAACATGTACCTCTATTATATGTATTATATCATTATCTACAAATGCAGACATCACAGGAAATAGGATCGACAATGTGGTGATAGAGTTTTACACAGCTGCTGAGTTTGTCTCTTTAAGGATAATGACCAGAGGTAATTGTCAACATCATAACATGGTCAACATAGGCTAAATATAGATCTTGTGAATTCACACAGAGAAATGAACCTTGAACCAAAAAGGGTACCAGGTAAAGACCAAAAAATCATGTGATAGTATTTGCATCACTTCCTTTATAAACAAGACATTGTATTTACTCTACAAAAGTTTTGATTAAATTGCAGTACTGTGCAATAAGCAACATAAGAATAAATCATCTTAAAACTTTAGCAGGTCATCACATAATTAGAAAATTCTTACTTTAAATGAAAGAGTAAAAGTTATTTGATTCAAAGACCCTTTTGATTTAGTTCATTCACCTATGCACTTGCTTCCACTTTACAAGTTTGTTGTTGTTGTTGTAGGGTTTAACGCCATTTTTCAATGCAAGATAGGCTATACATGGCGGCCAGTATAAATGGTGGAGGAAGAACCCTGGAAAACCCCGGGAAGAACCGACTCACAAGAAGCTACTGGCAAGCTTTCTCACGTACCCATGTTAGCTGAGCCTGAGACTCAAACCTATGCAGACAGAGGTGAAATGGCAGTGATCCAGAACAGTAAGCGCTTTAGACCACTCGGGTCCCCTCTTTACAAAGTAATATTTATATTATGTGGTCAAAACTAAAAGAGTCACAAACATGGTTTTTAAAACGTTGTGCCTTTTAAAAGTTGTGCTGGGGCATTTTCAGACTCTTGTCAAAAGAATATTTAATTCAAAGCCTTTCTGCATATAAATTCATATGTAAGCCTAGATTTAACAAAAACTTACTGGTATAAGTGTACATCATTCACAAAAAACATCTAACAACAGTTTGTAACAGGTGTGAAAATGTTTATTGAAAAAATACATAAAGAAATGAGTGAAAGAATGAACTACCATATATACTAGCTTATAAGATGAGCCAAACTGCATAGACCCAGATCTGCCGTCACATAATATGCCTGCAGATCTGGGTCTGTGCAGTTTGTTGGGAATAATCAGTTAAACAACACATACCCTGATTGGTGCTGGTGCATTATGCTATGGCAGATCAAGATCTTTACTGTTTGCAATTTGACTAGACTCATAAGCAGGTATATATGGCAGTATGAGTGATGGCCTGCCATTCACAAATATAAACACAATCAGCAGATCTAGTCATCTTTTTATTTTTTTTTGATGGATGTATGCCCTCACCAAGAAAATTTATGTGTGCAAATTTGTTTATTATGAAGCATACTAAACATATGTGCTGGACTGAATTATCAATTTAGAGGTTTAATGCTCCCTTGTGATAATACAGCTGAAGAGGGTCTTAATTGGTGTAATTAATGTTTATCCCAACAGTGGTCATGACTGTATATATGCAGACTGATCATTTCAAGAATAATTTAAACAGATTATAGATCTGTATAACCTTTTACCGACTTAATGGGGTTTCAAAATTTGTACTAAGTATTAAAATGCAACATCTACCAATACATTTCTAATCCTCATGCAGGCATGTAATTCCATCGTGTAAGGAAGAATTGGCAAATATCTGACTTTTTAACTAAAATTAAATAAGATCTGCTGCACAGTGTGCCAAAAAATACTTGGCAACAGATATTACAGAAAACAACAATGCATCTTGGTAGACTTGAAATGGTTCCAGAATTTATCACTATCCTTCGTTGAAGCTGAGTATGCGTTCTTACAGAAAATACTTTTTTTATTCATACAATGTTGAGTGTCTACTGAAAGAATGAATTTTACACATATTCAGCTTAAAGTAAGTAAGCATTTATGCAGAATAAATGAAGCCAGCAGCCCATACATTCTATACAATAACACACAGTATAATCAAAACCTTATGAAAAACATCTGAGAATGAGAAAAAAAAAAACCTTTACATTAAAACAAATCAAAAAAAAAATCTTTTTAAAAGAAAAATATACTTCACATGATTAAACAGATAAACACATAGTGCTATTAGAAAAAATGTATCCTGACAATATAATGTACCATCTAAGACATTTCACAATTCTGTCTTAAATTAAATATATGAGCAGGCTGCAAGGACATTACATACCTCTTGATTCTTACTTCTAAACATAATTCTGAATTCACACAAATTATTTATTAAGAATAGCGGATTGAAATTAAAGTTCTGTACAGAGTGGACATTTTTACTAGACAGTGACATTCATCTTCTGACAATAACATAACTATCCTGAAACATATAAAATGTACAATATCTCCTCCCATTTTGTATTATTTATTCTATCCATCTATATAGCTAAAGTTTGATTCAAACTGCTCAATCTAGATAGATGAACCCTAAATTTAAAGGGCATGTCTACCAGATTGTTTTCAAAATTAAATGTTTTTGAAGTTTTCTAAAAATCTTTCTTTTTCTGTAATTTCTGAATACCAATTTTGAAAAGATGTTAACCATAATCATCCTCTGTGTCATCACCTTCACCCTGATGTGACTGAACCTGTAATTGTAGTCTAAATAGAGGATTGTTTACATGAGATGCCTTGTCACTCTTCCTATTTCATCAGGTGATTTTAAGATTTGATAACATGCATTAAAATTTCTCAACTCATCCATCTACATAGCACTTAACCCCAAATAAATACATTTCATTAAATAATTACTTGAGAACAGGTAAAGTTGTTGTTGTTGTAGGGTTTAATGCCATTTTCAGCACAAGATAGGCTATACATGGCTTCCAGTATCAATGGTGGAGGAAAAACCCAGGAAAGAACCACCAACCCACGAGAAGCTACTGGTAAGCTTTCTCACACACCCACATTGGCCGAACCCAAGACTCAATCCCATGCAGACTGAGGTGAGATGGCAGTGATTCGAAATGGTGAGCTTATTACACCACTCGGCCACTTGGGGCCCCTGACAACAGGTAAAGATTCATTTCTCTCACCACAGCATCATTTGAGGCATCCTTTTTTGTTCTAAGGATGTAATTATAACACTTACCGAACATTTTCAACACAATGAAAATACTCATCCATTAATTTTCGATGCATAAAAAAAGGTTGGTAGTTACATGGTCAAATAAGACCAGAAATATACTGACATTTGCGTAGATATTTATATAAACTTAAACAAAGTGAATAAAGTTCTTTCAATACAAAACTTGATCTTTCTTTATATGCCCCACCTACTTACAAGAGCCATTGCGTAGTTATGGTCTCATTCCATAATAAAAGCAGAAGGTTTATTATTTTATTTTAGAGAAGATATAAGGGTGTCAGCAAGATTAGCATTTATCTTCAGCATATGACAGCGGTGTCACCTACTTTTGAACTGTTGTTTCATTACAACCATTCATTTTCAACCAATGAAAATACTTACTTGCAAAGAGAATAAAGAGTGGACTTAAAATACATCTTTAGCATGCACCACAGAAACTTAAAGTATTGTCAAACATTCATATATATATACATATAGATTGAATAATTTTATGAAGTTTACCATTAAGTAAATTACTGTTTAAAAAATATGAAACAAAATAAGGTGCTGTACACAATCAAAATTTTTGGAAAAGTCAACAAAAACACAATAACAATGATCTCTTTTCTTTTTAATAATACAAGCATATATAATAAATATATCGTCTATGTAATATTTTCGATTTTGTATCTTCTTGATTTTCAAAGAACAATTCTTGAATATTTCCCCAATATGTTACTCCATCATTAATAAAAGAACTTTTTCAAAAACATACAAAAGCAAAATTCCATGATAGTTATTTAAAGCTTCTTTACTCTGACCCTAGCACAATCTTTTGTTATTTTAGCTATTTTTATGGCACTTGTCTAGATGGGTACTGAACCTGCAACCCTTCTGGATTATGACCATGATGCTCTATCAACTGCACTAGTATGGCTCCCCTCCCCTTAGGCGATGGACAAATAATTCTTTCACACCATGAGTGAAACAATACCTTCTTGAAAGATCTTAAACTGTAATGACACAACTACTAAATCTGAATTTTTTTGTTTTTACAATTCTAAGATGCTTTATTGTTTTTCTGTGACTTGGGGAGCTTTATAAATATCTACTTGAGTGTTAGGTTGATTTAGATCGATATGATACTGTTCAGAGAGATCACAACTGCATCGTGAGCTTCATTTGTAAAAATGACCTCTTCTCCAAACTTTGTATTCACTTTTAACTTAACATTCAATAATTTCTCAAAATATGCAAACCATTCAGAAATATCAGAAAAACTTAGAAATCCTCTCATATATTTCTGAACACTGTTATTGCATTTATTACCAAACTATTATTTATATCACAAGACTGAAAATAATGCCCAAGACCCGCAGGTCCAGGAGAGAAAACTTGTACTAAGAGACTTTGCCCTAACGTGACTCAAGATACTTCGTAATTTTATACTTGTTTCCTATCTATATAGAAGAGTGCATCAAGGGAGATTAGTTGTATTTAATTAATTGAGTTACCCTCTTTAAAAAAAGTCATTATTATTATAATATTATAGTAAACATATCTGGCAAAATTTATTTTGGACCTCTAAAGAGTACACTAACTTAAAAAGTCATACAATTTAATCATATCTGCAATTAATAAAAGGATGAAGTGCACAATAACAAAGATATTGATGCCAGCACATGTAGATTTTGCAACAAGGAATACATTTTCAGCAGGAACATTTCAGAGATATAATTAATTTTGTGAGCATTATTTTTATATAAATTTTAGTGCAGCAGAATATTCGTATACCATTATCAAATTTATATACAATTATTTTTTAGATATGCATTTAAGAACATCTGAGCATATCAGATCTAAAAGTTATGTTATGTGTCAGAGAAATATCTGAATCATTTGGGTAAGTGATATGTGATAAATATTTATATTATTCAGGTCTGACAAATAAGTATATGTAGTCGACAAACCTGTAGCAATTTCAGTGAACAAAAATACCTTCCCATCCACACACAACCATCACCAAATAATTTTAGCACTTTAATAGTATTTTAACAAAAAAAAAAATCACCATACTGAATAAGCTGCAAAAATTGCAAGATAGATATAATTTCAAACTAAGGGTCATACATAATGTAATTTGTTTGGTCACTTTTAATTTGGATACCAGAGTGCCAAAGAAACCTGTGTACACAAAAAAAAAACCTATCAAAAGTGGTAGATGCATAAACTGATGTGTGGATGGATAAGGGTCAACATACATGCCCCAACTGCATTCCTGGTGGGGAATAAATCAATTCAATGAAAATAACAATGACAGGGAGAGTTTAGATATTACAACATTAAAATGAATCATGGGGATGAATATAACTTATGAAGCATTAATAACAATCTTCCATTTTTGTTCTACAAGCTAATACTAATATCCGTCCAAATACATGCAATGCAAATTATAAATGCTTCAAATCTTCATATCTTATCAGAGAACTGTTTAAAAGAAGTCAAATTTGTTAAGATGTTTAAGCAATTATTCCTGATGATAATTTTCTACTCAAATGATTCTGTATTGTTTAAAGAGCTAGACATCTCAGGATTAGACTGAGTTATGTCCCTTTTGCTTTGATGGGCTGTTCAAGATCCAAAGGCAAAACAGAGCTTAATATTTAAAGTACCTTCTTATTAGAAACACAAACTATTCTTAGTAACAGAAATTAGACATAATTCCATAAACATTGATGGATGAAATCCCTCGGAACAAAAAACAAATACTATTAAATACTTTTTAGAAGTAAATTGCTTACAATTGGCAATCAATAAGATTTTTGAAGTTGTACTGGGGTTAATTCATGTAGCAACTGGGGTAAGATGCAAATAACAGTAAATATTTACACATCCAGATTAACTGCAATTATGTGGTGCTGCACTGAAAAAATCCTCAGGTAAGAATTTATAAAACATTGCCAAATGAGACTTCCATATCTGCCAACCATAAAATGATCAACTGTAAATAAGGAACTGTAACAATTGTGTTCAGTGTCTCTCTCAAACATATTAATGCAATTCCAATTTATAATGAATGTACACAACACAATTTAAATAGACACAACAATGAATGCTATACACATGTATCTGTCGTGGGAGAAAAAGGGTATTTCTTGAATTTGGCTTTATCTGTTTTCACATGTTCTATGCTTTGTTTCCTCTGATGACCTGCAACAACAAAAAAAAAATAGTGGCATATCATATGGGCAATTTGAAGGAGACGAAAAAATATTAGCATTGTTTCAATTTTTCCAACATATCAAAAGCAGAAAATAAACTATCAGTGGCAAAAAGGACAACTTCCAAAATATGGTATAATAAAGAAGCAGTAATAGAAAAATCATTTCACATTATCGGGAATGAAAACTATATTTTACACTTTTCAGTAGATACTCTATGTACATCTGAAATATGACTGTGCCTTATAAAAAAATCCTTAAATAATTTGTAGATAAAACTGCAGAGATGTGTCTACTTGCAGCACTTCTACCTAGTAATTTATCTTTCATTTGCCTCAACTCTTTTGTGAAGAAAATATTTTAAAAAGTTATGTTCAATGGTAGCTTATTCACAAGCAAAATGTTGGAACAGTGTTGCACATTTAAGAGAGGGGCTTATTCTCCAGGTCTGCTTTGCTTCATTTTAAAAGGTATTTGTGACAATTAAACAACTCCCTATTACCAAATCCTAAATGTGTACAAGAATGTTACCCTATTGTATGAAATACTGGAAAAGTTTGAAAATATATGGCTGAAAATGTCACTCCCTTAAGTTTAATGTAGCTAAATGAATGTTGTAGTCAAAATTGTAAAAAAGTTTCCTGCAAAGAATTGAAGTGAAGAATGTTTATTAGCCTGATGAAAGAGCACATTTCACCTATATTCCAACAATAATTTTAATTTACCATATGTCAGCTAAGAAATGTAACATTACCTCCTCCAGTATGTAAAAGTTGGCAACAGCCAGTCAATACTGACCAGTGGTAATTCAGTCACTGTCCCCTGTCAGCTGGCAGACAAATTAAGATGTAACATTTACCTCTGGTAATATAAACTTACCTAAAGTAACTAAAGCACTGGCTATGGCCAGCCCTGATTGACCACTGGGTGACCAGTCACTATCTCCTGTTGGAAGGCAGACAAATAAAGATATGACAGCTGCCTTCTGGTTATGCAAAGGCTCTAGGGCAATCTGAGCTGGTTTTGATACCTGTATAATAATAATAATAATAATAATAATAATAATGATACAGTAGAACCTGTCTTGAAAGACCATGACTTCTGCCCCCCAAAAACATGGTCTCTCTAGAGACAGGTGGGCATCATGAAATATATTAACAATATAAAATCAATAAATTCATGCACCGAGAATCTGACCTCTCAACAGATTTCTCATAGCAGTGATATTTCACACGTTTTACTGCAATAATAGTACCGCCAACAATCACAATGACAACTGAAACTGTGCATGCAAATATCTTTTATTCTGAATTTTGTATCATTAATGAAGCTTTTATTTAAAAACAAAACAATAGCAAATTCTGTAGAAATACAAAATCCGTGTCTAAATGCCTTAAAAGATTAAGAGTTAAATGAGTTTGTATGTCTGTATGTAGTAGCACTGAATGGTAACTTAACACAAGAATGGCTATATGGTGCCAACAAAAAGTAAAATTTAAAAAAATATGGTAAAAATGAAGAGTTGATGATAAGGATGATAAACAAAGTACAACAAGGGGTCATAGTAACAGGTACTTGCAGTTGCACCCAGTAAGCCGATGGTTTTGCTAGTCATACTGGAATTGTTAAGGCTGTGAAAAATTACCCGTTTTCTTTTCCTAAGATCTACATTTATATCTTTCTTTTCTGCATTGCCTGCCTCGATTTTCTTCTCAAGTTCTAAAGTCACCACTGCAAAAGGTCTGCTTGCCATTTCTTCCATTTCAACCATCATTCTCTGGTAAAAAAATAAAAATAAAATCATTTATCAATTATTGCAACAAAAAAATAGCAGTATGGCATTTGTGAGCATCTTCAATTGTTATCGGGCACCGAGTGGCAGAGTGGTCTAAAGCGCTCACCATTCAGATCACTGCCATCTCACCTCTGTCTGCGTGGGTTCAAGTCTCAGGTTCGGCCAATGTGGGTATGTGAGAAAGCTTGCCAGTAGCTTCTCGTGGGTCGGTGGTTCTTTCTGGGCTTTTCCCGGGTTCTTCCTCCACCATTTATACTGGCTGCCATTACAGCCTATCTTGTGCTGAAAAATGGCGTTAAACCCAACAACAACAACAACAAATCAATTGTTATCAGGTACATAGTTTTCACTTTACTTCCTAAAGTACAACTGTCACACAGGCTTCTACAGCTTACAACTTAGATTAAATCATAAATTTTCTTGGATGACTTCTAACAGTTTTATTGAGACAAGAGGTACAAATGGGCCTGACATCACTTTCTCTTGGGTCGCATGAGCTTAAAGTGATATATTGTCATGAACAGCCCCACACACTGCAATTTGCTTTGCAGGGTTTTAAAAAGAGAACTTGTGTTATGAAACCAGCGTTAGGAGAGAACAAGCTTTCAGGAGCCATAACTCCTCTAAATGAGGATGAAGAATGTTGGAAATCCAGCTCATCCAGGGTCACATCCAAATAAAAGTGTATGATAAATTTGGTTCAAATCCAACATTCCTTAATAAAAATATTTAGTGGAAATCTAAGTAAGAACAAACCTCAGCAAAATTATGCCACAGAAACCCAAAGTCTAGGGGACAGTTAATTAGGGGCCATAACTCCTATAAATGATATAATGGAATGCTGGAAAATGAATTCATTTAAGGTCTCATTGATATAAAGCTACATGCCAGATTTGAATCAAATCTAACCTCCTTCAAGAAGTAATGCTTCAGAAACTATGTCATCAAGATGGAAAATCAGAAGGCATATTTTCTGTAAATGAAGTTATGGAACACTGGAATACAAGTCTTCAAATTCTCATCCATCTCAAGCTGTATGCTAAACAATCCCTGGTAATGTTGTGCCACATACACAAAAGTTATGAAAACACATGATTGGGAGGAGGTGGGGTAATTACTCATAGAAATGATGTAGCGCATAATGGAAATCAAACTCAGATCGGCAATCAGGGGACATAACTCCTATAAATGATATCAGGAACTTCGGAAATCAACCTCATTTAAGGTCTCATCAATATAAAGCTGCATGCCAAATTTGGCTGAAATCCAGTTATCCTTGGAACAAATTAAGCTACAGAAATGAAAGTTAAGAGGTCGTGCATTCAGGGGTTTCAACTCCTTTAAACTGGAGTTTAATCAAAGATTACATACTGTGAAAAACATTATTTTTATGGGGTTCAAAATTCATGAATTGGGTGAAAAATACGTATTCTTGCATATGTAATTTTCTTGGATCTATGATTTACCCCCCCAAAAAAGAAGAAAAAAATTACAATGATGGATATGTCATTTTCAACAGGTTTAATCCATACTGCAGTAACTAAATTGATTAATTAATTCATTCACTGCTAACATCTGGTGTAAATGTAGAGATCTTAACAAAGATGTTCACTTATTTTTCCACACGTCTAACACATTTAATACATGTACCACTTTTGTAATCCTACATAATTGAGTTCTCAGGTGTTTTTCACTATACAAGCATGAAGTTCTCAACAACAATTCATGATTTGATGCTTGAACAAATCCAGTGACTGCAAAAGAATATTCCCATGTGACTCTGACTTGACATTTACAGAAACTCACCAGAACAACAAGGATTCCATGATTCAGTTTACTGATCGAAATCTGAAACTCCATGTGAATGCTGTATGTCAAAACATCTACCCTTAAGCCAATTTATGCAAAGTGCTTTATCTGCACACATGATAAAGTAGCACTTCAGAGAAATCTGATTGAAATGGGTGCTGAGAAAGCAGAACTGATCTGCTGATTGTTGTTTTTAACAGTTGGTTGCTATGCGCAAACATGTATGTAAAAATGGGCATATCTGCTTTTGGAGATAAAGGACACAGTGAGTAAATCTGCATCTATTACTATACATAAGGTTGTATCATTACAATGTTTTATGAGTTTTCATTTTCATGAAATTTTGCATTCAAGTTAAATTGTAATAAATTAGTTTGTGTTCCTTGTCATTCAATTACTTATTTTATTGTATAGTTCACATTCTCAGCATTGCAGATAGGTGTGGTATTAAAAAAAAAAGAAACATGTGATGCCTTTCCACTGTACTTCATGGAAGGGAGTTGGGTATGAATGTCAGCATGGGTAATATTTATAGAAAGATACATACATACATGTCCATATACTTACATACCAACGGTGACATAAAAGAAAAAAAAATAAAGAGAATATTTTTTCCTATAATATCAAAGTTGAGGTAGTGCAACAAGTTGATAACCAGAGATCAATATTGTTTCTGTGTCAATTTAAAAAAAAAAATTAATCCCCTAAAAAACTACTTCAGGTCCTATTATCACTCTCCACCCCATGAAGCCAGATTCTACTGGGTGAAGGTCACAGGCTTGGAGCAATCTTGCTATGACAGCCAGTAGTACATTGTCAAGCACAGGTAATGCATTAAAAGTTGCCTTCATTAGCCATTAAAACTGATGTCACACACGAAAAACATGCAGAATGCAGTCCAATTATCTAATTTCCATACTCATATGCAGTACAATACAGTTAACCTTTTAAGGATAATCTATCACAATACACAATGTATAGTCATTAAAAGGGAAAGTTTAAAAACCATATTTATTCCTACTTTAAGCTATATTGGTCAGAAAAGGTCTTCTTTGTAGGTTAGGACATATAGAACATGGAAGACTCAATGTGGTCGTAAACATGAATACTTAACCCATGTGAATCAAACATGAAATGAAGGTCTCATTGACTATCTTCGGTTGTAAGGATGCATCCAAGTATCAAGTTTCATGATTAGAACAGTACCCAATAAATGAACTTTAAACACAAATTGTAAAGGTCACTTGAATCATAAAATATAGGTCACAGAGACCTCTTCGTATCATAAGGACACAGAACTAATCAAGATGTACTGACTAACCATATTTCATTATTCAAGGTATGACAGCAAGCATATTGCATGCCAAAACTCATGTGGTTATCAGCTAAACACAAAACTTAACCAAAGCCAGTAATCTGGATAAAATATAGGTCACAATGAGCTCCTTTTGTTGTAAGGATGTAGTAGCAACAGAGATGAATATCATCGTATTTTCACAATTCTAGCATGAACATTGCATGAAAAATGAATATCAAACACAAAATGTAACTTTAGTTAATAAAGTGTAAAATATAGGTCATAATGACTTACTACTCAAATAAATGAGCAGTGCTCATCAAAATGCATCCCCTTGCCTAGTATCATGATTCCAAAAAGGATAGTGTTTATGTATCTTGCAAAAATCTTTGTGTTTGTAAGTTAAATGCAGAAATTTGACCTGAACCTGGAAAATGTTAAATGCAGGTCATATTAACCATTTTTGTACAGGTGTGGTACTAGAAATATGTAACATAGTCTTTTTATTTAATGACTCTAGCATGAAAGGTGTAGGCACATGATTTAGGCGCATCCTCACACCAAGGTTCCTTATTCCAGGCACCACTGGATAATACAGAAAGTTAAAAAAATATGTTGTCATGAACTAAATACCAAATGTTAAGCTAGTAAAGCATGAAATGTAGGTAACCATCACTTTCTTTTGTTGTCAGGGTGCAGTATTAACAGAGATGCATACAGTCATCTAGTTTGATGACTCTTGGATGAATAGTGATCAAGATTTAACTAAAGTCAAGGAATCATAAAAATGTGAGTCACAGTGACCTATTTTGTGAGAGGATGTAGCACTCATCAAGATTGATCCCATCAAAAGTATAACAATTCTAGATATAACATTATTTATAAAGTATGAAAAAAGCCCTATTTCATCATCAGCTTACTGCAAAATCTTAATCTAAGCTAGTGAAATGTAGGTCCCTCACTGATACTTTTTCCAAATCGATATCCATATTGATACAAGAGGTGAAGAATTAATGAAAAACAATACTTTCCCTATTTAAGTTACTTTACTCTTCTGCAGTCATAAATAATTATTAGTTGTTTGCCTTTTTATTCCTTAAGCTGAATATTCATCTATGACAGCTGTTGTAGGGATATGCAGTCAATCCTGTCAGATTAACAGAAAAATATTGACAACAACCACTGGCCTGCTACAAATTAACACAAGGTGCTTTGAACTTTCCCCTTTCCACCATTTCCAAGCTAATTATTTCATCCTGCATGTTCAGCTATTGACAACACGTCAATGTAAAGGTGACATTCCAAACTTATTCGTTATCCACGATTTAAAACTTTTATTATCATTTAATGATGACTTTTACATAAAGCTTCCTGTTGCTTTGCAGCTTGTCAACTTGGATTGATTCTGAAGCCTACACTTCCAGTGAGTCACACAATGAAATATCTTACATTCAGTTCTGACTGGTGATTATTATTTGTTCAGGTCTGGGATAAATCAATAACAATGTATCAGAACTCACTGTAGTTTATTCACTAAGTTACACACAGTAAGCACTGCATCAAAACTCAGTCCAACAGATACAAAGAAACATAAGCTTCTCGCATAAGTTGCAATTAAAAGATCAGTAAAGTATTTAAATTGTGCATGGGAACAAGTCTTGAATGTCACTTTTTACACTGATACTTGTAATCAGCAAACGACCAGGCCAACAGGATTTAAAAAATTAGTGATGGAGTAGATTTCAAAATCCATAAGTTATAGTCACCTTTGTAATTTCTAGAATGCAAGTGGGTTTTGTAAAAAAAAACATTCCAGACAAAAATGAGTGCATGTGGCTATGGCAGTTGTTTTGGATCTTCCATAAGTATGATGGATTTGGTTGTCAGTCACCTCTGCTCAAATACTTGGACTTGTTCTAGATTAGATTTTCTTTGCAAAAGTTAACTGCACTATTTCTTTTTTATATTTTGAAGCTAAGATCATAATGCAATCCAAATTTAAGTGAAGAAATGAAATAAGACGTTTTAAAAGCATTCATGCAGTGAAAAACAAAGGACGTGGGGACAATGCAAGTCCAGCATCTGATCAAATGGTGCAGCTTGAAAAGGCCTAAAATGTTGAACTAAAACCACTAACAATTAACAGGTTGTCTGTTTGGAAGTATTTTTAAAATCATGTCAAGGATGAGACTGGCATATGAATAGATGGCTGACTGTAATCTGCATACTGGAAATACAACCAAGATGTCAAAACATAAAATGGCATCACCCTGCCATCAACACAACTCTGAAAGATGAAATGAGCATTAAGTTGATATGTGTATTGATAATGTATTGTGGAGTCTGTATAGTGAATCAAATGAATATCTCTATAGTTAAAAAGATGAATATCTATACAGTGAATCAAATGAATATCTGTAGAGTGAATCAAATCAATATCTGTATAGTGAACCAAATGAATATCTGCATAGTGAATCATATCAATATGCAGCACAGGAGTACCATTTCACCCCTCTTATTTCCATATTTCAAGCTTGCAAGTACTAACCTGCCTTCTTCTATAGCTGTCATATTTATGTTTGATTTTGTACAGTACCGCTGCTATGATCAGTAGAGACAAGAAACAACTGAAATAGAGAGATAAGGGGCTAAAAGCAAGAGTAAAACCATTTACATGTGTAAAATATCAGACACTGTGATCAAAGATACCTTTGAATATCAGATGCCATATCAGGCTGACATCATGATAAGTCCGTTTTGCTGATTAAGTACAAATGTTGATACGAGCAATATTTTTGTAATAACTGATGAAAATCATAATCAAGAATTACCCAGAAAAAAGTTCACTTTTGGGTCAATTCACTTCAAATCTATATCTATTCTTTTGGGGGTTTTTTAATAAAATTTTGTAATAAATATTGTAGAATTATTAAATGTTTTCCTTTAATGGTATCACACTCTAAATCTCTGTACAGAGCCCTCTGTTGCTCACACCTATCTGACAACAAAATTGCATCCAGGTAATGTAGATTATATCAACTGAAACCACCTTCTTACCTTCTCTTGATAATAGGTAGCAAGTATTTTTTTTAATTTTGACAAAATCAATCCCTGTTGCTTTTTGTGATTTTACCCTATAACAGAGAAGGGCTGTTCCAGTTAAACATACCTGGGACCCAGGGAAGGTACTTCTAATGTAGGATGCTCACCCATAGATGCAATTTAGAATTTTCTTGTCAATTTATTATGAACTCTGAAATTAAAGTACCCTGGCATATATTTTTAAATAAAAACTGCCTTCCCTGAGTACCATGTATGTTTAAATGGAACTGCCCTAACCGGCTACACCAGCTTTTCTGTGATGATAGTTTTATGTCAATCATAATACAAGGTACTTCATGAATGATCTTATTTTAAATTCATTTCTGATGGGTTTGTTTGCCTTGTCCCAAAAAAACCCAGAGGTTACATTTTGGAAAAAAATGCATTTGGGGCATGGCAATTTATCTTTACTCTCATGATCTGCAAAGTTACAAATGAGGAACTTTGCACCAAAAGGTTGTAAAATTACTTGAATATTAGTTTATTTACATTAATATCTAGGAAGCTGTTGTGGCTTATTTGTTATGGTGTTGCGACGTATGACCAGGATGGTGTGGGTTAAATTCCCACTCCAGATCACTGTGTCCTTGGACAAGACACTTGACTCTATTTGCCTCAGAACAATACAAACTTAAAAGTGTTCCTGTGTGAATGTATAACCCCAAAATAAAACAAACAATTAAAATCTTATTCACAGAAAATAGGATGTAAGACAAAAACATATCCTGATTGTTTCTTCATGAGTCCCAATACTTTCTGGATTTCTAACATTAAAATTTGGTGTATATTTTTTATCTCAATTTTTTTCTCCCAATTTTTAACTAAGGTTACATTGATTTTTTTGAAGACAGAAGTTTAAAACATGGAAAATCAGAATTCAATCAATTTTCATTGAATTTAAAGATAGCATAGTGGATCAAATCTTTCAATGGTACAAACTGTAAGTTTCATGTCTGGTCATGAATTGAGAAATTACACAGGAATAATTTGAACAAACCACCTGATCATGTTTATTCTTCTCATTTTCAGTGGTCATCTATAACAAAACATTCATCAAATAAAGTCTTCAACATTTAGATATTTCTGTAACTAATTTGGTAAAGAATGATGGGAATTAAAGACACTTTACTGTTACTAAGAATTTTTAAAAAAAAAAATTCAAATTCATTTTCTTTCACTGAAAAAGACACATGAGGTTCCTTCAGATGAGCAGAAAAAATATACAAGCTGAGCTTAATTAAAAAGCAACTGCCCTTTGCAGATTTTTAATTGAAAATAATGTCATGACATCATGGACATGTACTTTTAGCAGGACTGACAAAACGTTTTTCTAAATACCTCAAAAAAGACTAGCTGTTTGTTTCCATAGAAACAAGGTGTATTTTAAACCTCAATCAATTTTCTGCTGATGCATCTTGCACATATGTAAATTTCATAACTATGTACATACAATTTTTAACTCATTTTTGGACTGTGAAGATCTTTCTTAATGTCTCAAAAATTGTATACAAAGAAAATAATTCCCAACAAAACTGTCAGAAAACTTTGTACTGGGTGGGTCAAGATTGACCCAATTTTTGTTGCTGGAGTTAGCTAATTAATGACTGCAATGGCAATGTAGATACAATAAAATCTATGAAGTCTAAATGCTATTATTTTCAAATGAGAAAAAAATACACTGAAACAGCAGTTTGTCAGTTACAAGGGTAAATGTTGTACAAATTTATTAATAAACCAAGATGTTTGTTGTGAAAGACATCATAACAGGACTCAAGCATTCAATGTATACTTTGTATAAAGCATTTTATAATTAAGACAGGGCATCAAGACTGCAAATTACGAGAGAGAGTGACCATCTAAAATGGAAGATTCACGACTTAGCTTACACAGTACAGATTAAAATGATGTTCCATATTTAACCAAATGACATTTGAAAGGGAGGATCATGCATACCAGTTTTATAATTTTCCCTTTTCTTTTAGCAAATGCTGTGTTTTATCCGAAGGAAATAATTAATTTCAAAATGTAATTTAAACAAATGATACAAATTTCTCATTCATCATATCCACTTGAAAATAATAACTATGTATGATATACATTTACAAAATCATAATTTTCATGCATGTTTATACCAAATATTCTTGTACAACTATGGTTGACAATCATAAAATTTCAACTCTTTACAGTCTATTTTATGCAGTGTATATCATCATGATATCTGTTTGTCAAATACTATACAATATATTCAAATTACTCTTGTTTTAAATTTGCAAACTGCTACTGGTGTTATGGTGTTATATACTGCATCTGAAAATGAAAATCATACAGTTCTGACCAAGACTGTCTGAAAACATAGGGTGCATACAACATAATTTAGGATACAAAAGTTTGGGTGTTTAAAGCCCTAGAGTAAAGAGGGTACCAAAGAACTAGCCCATGTGTATCTATTTGAATCTGTCTACTTACTTAGCTAGACAGTGTATATGTGTGTGTGTGTGTGTGTGTGTGTGTGTGAGAGAGAGAGAGAGAGAGAGAGAGAGAGAGAGAGAGAGAGAGAGAAGGCCTACTTTTATACAAATCTATTGACCGCTCCAGAGCATCTGCCTTGGATGTAGGAGGTCGTGGGTTCGATCCCTGGCTGAGTCTTACCAAAGACTTATAAAAATGGTACTAACAGCTGCCTCACTTAGCGCTTAGCATTAAGAGGCTAGTGTTAGGATTGGTCGGCCTAGTGTCAGGATGTGACTGGGTGGGACATCATGCTATATGTCTGCAGCATGATGCTCCAGTGCTTGACATCACTATAAACTGCCACAATGCAGACACTGTAGTGATATGAGTGAAAAATTGTTAAAGCTACATTAAAAATCCAAATCACACACACACACACACACACACACACACACACACACACACACATCTACTGCCTTTATACAAATATACTGATGTATTTGAACACATACCTGAAGAATGTTACAAAGAAATGGACAAGGTCTATTTTTGGGAACTGGGAGAAGGAAATCTGAAACACAAAAATGAGACTTATTACTAGCTGCATATAGTGAATTATGGCAAAATAATAGATTCTGTAATAACACAAAAGTATTTTCGTATTCATATTCTGTCTGACTACAGATGTACCGTATATACACTCTTAAAAGTTGAGTCCAACTACAAACTGCACAGACCAAGATTTACAAGTGCATAATGTGCCAGCAGCTCTGGATCTATGTGGTTTCTTTGGAGTAATCAGAAAAAAAGAGCACAGACCTGATCTGCCAGCTCAATATGTGATAGCAGATCAGGGTATATATTATTTGAAGTTGGTCTCAACTTATAAGCAAATATAAAGGCAAATAATGGCTTTAATAAGGTCAACAGATAAAAGTTAACCTCCAAATACTGTAGAAGTCTTGACAATCTCCCATTACTGCAGAGATCTGGACAATCATTTTCCAAATTTTCCACTTATCTTACCTTATCTTCTGACCTTTAGACCCCCTAAATTGTGATCTTGGAAGTTCACTAATACGCTCTTGTTCCATGTGGAATAATACTCCAGGAAGTAAGTACGACATACCATTGATACTCACTTACAAGAATTCTATTCACGCAAAACAGGAGTTGCCTGATAAAAGCAACACATCGTATATTCCCTAATTAACACTCCTCAGGGTGTTATATTTTCCAAACAGGGGCATTTATTAGAGCACAATAATGAAAGCTAAAGTTGTTCTTTTGATCTACTCTTATAACGACCACATGTACATCTGGGAGTCTTTCTACCACTGAATTCAGTCATTGTAAATATCAGCACAGTCAAAACGATCAATCAATCAACACATTTTCCCACTCAACAGCTGGCTGAAGTAGGAATGGTATTTCTTTGAATTTGCTGACCAGCTACTGCATCATGTTTCATACATGTGTTCCTGTACCTTTAGTAATTTACACATTGCTATATACATTGAAATCGTGTAATCAACTGGGACTGTGTAGCATTTTGTTGCAATCATGGGTCTGAAGTACAACAAGCACCATTTTTCATTTAGGACCTACTTGGTATCATAAGAAGTGAAGCACACGGGAAGTGGATGTAGAACAAGCACCATTTTTCATCTAGGACCTACGCGGTATCATAAGAAGTCTGTTGGTGAAAACATCATGTTATTATAGACATACATTTGGGAGAAGCAGAGATAACATTATACTTAACATAGCCACCATGGTGGCTATATTGAGGGTTAGTCATTTTCATCAGGGCCAGCTAAACACCACACAAACTCTTCTAAGAAAAAACCCATTCCACATGACTTTCCATTGAAAAATAGAAGTGAAAACAAACTTTTTAAGATGGCCACATTTTCAATGTCAGATCAGTACCATTATAATTTTGAATCAACAAAACATTAAAAAAACGTCTTGTATTGAAACCGTCATACTGATATGACCATTCCTATATGGGTAGTAGTGATAACAAGATTTTCAAGCTGGTCAAAGTGGCTGCCATATTAGACATCAGATCGGCACCATTTTCATTTAGGACTAACTAGACATCATAAGAAGTCTGGTACAGTCCTAACACTTATACTGACATCACTTATATTGACAAGCCACCTATGTCAACAAAAATACAAAGTCCTGGTCATGTGGTCTATTTTCCTACCAAATTTGTCATGCTTACGTCAACATCGATATTTCAAAAATTGTAAATACTGACAAAAGCCCTCAGTCCCAATTTTAACAAATTCTTTGCTTTCTTATCATTTTTGTTGACAAGCTGCCAGTTCCAACTCACACTTTGCCCTACAATTATCTGATGTTGCATCCAGGCTTTACTGCTGTTGTCACATTAACAAATGGGCACACATCTGATCCTCGGAAGTTGATTTTTGCTGTGACTTCAACAGCACAAGCAACGGTCTTCAAAACAAGCCAGCTACATCTTTTATAAAAACAATGTCCCCTTCATCAAAAGAAGTTGCCAACAAACTTGCATAAAAGCAATTAAATTTTATGGATGTTTGCCTTTTCCAAACTTATCAGTTATTGGAAAAAATTTATTGTGTCCTGCAAGTTTCATTTTCTCCAGGAAAAAAGTAACTTCATTTATGCTTACAATGGCTACCAATGGCAGTATAAAATGCAAATTAAATTTACAATCCACTGAAACTAAATATCTGTCCATTAAGGATACTGAAGGTAGGGCATCTTGCAAATTTTAGTTAAATTCCATTTTAATTTACATATTGATTATGCTATAGGTAATTACATGCATCACTCTGTTTGCATGTTCTGAAATTTGTGAGTGCTTTAAATAAGTACAAGTTTTACTTATGCTTAATTAAATCAAAATCTGGTGATAGGTTTTCATTTCCCTATGAGTAGCCTCCTTCCCTTAGTAGCCTAGTTAAGAAGTTTTTGTGGCCGAGTGGTCACAAGCGTTCTCCTTTACGGCTCACTGCCATCTCACCTCTGTCTGAGTGGGTTCGAGTCTCGGATTCGGCCAATGTGGGTATGTGAGAAAGCTTGCCAGTAGCTTCTTGTGGGTTGGTGGTTCTTTCTGGGGTTTTCCCGGGTTCTTCCTCCACCATTAATACTGGCAGCCATGTATAGCCTATCATGTGCTGAAAAATGGCGTTAAACCCCACAACAACAACAACAATAACAAGAAGTTTTTGTTTTTTGCTTCTGGCAGCCCAAAATCTAGACCAATTTGAAGTACATGCATCATGTAAACACTGTAAAAACTGAATAGCCACATGCTGCTTGCAACAATGCATATATAGTCGTTAATTGTTTAGTGACACATGTTGGTTGACAATGGAATATACAGTAAATAAAACAAGATTACCATTTTTTATAGACACATTTATACACTGTATATATTTTCTAATGGGATGTGACAGATATAGGAATTTTCTAACACGTGACCTATACCCAAATCTGTGGATTTTTCAGACACAATACTGGCCATGCAGTGAAGACAAAAGTGAAAGTCCTAAAATATAAAGAATTGCAACAAATAAAAAAACCTCAAGAAAGATAAAGCCTTACAGAAAAGCCCCAAAAGATAAAGTTCTAAACAATAAGGTTTAAAATGTAAAGATGCTAACACTCTGTAATATGGCATATAGAAAAATAAATGATAATAATATATTCATATGGTAGATTCTCATTTACCTGGAGCCAAAATGGCGTGGTGAAATTATAAACATAAACAAAGAAGGTTAAGTTTTCCTCAGGACCAAAGTTGAAATCTTTGTGCTCAAACTTGGTACGGAAATAATTACAATAGTGGGAATTTACTTTCAATGTTTCTTCTTGTGATTCTGAAAATAAAAAGTGGAAGGCAATTTAAAAGGTGATTTAAAAACTGAAACAGGCATAAGAAGTTATAATTTGCAAGTGCTGCCATTCCTAGTAAAAAATACTGTTTATTTTTTACAAAGAAAGTAGAGATCAAAATGATATTTTACCAAAAGTAATGGGAACATTCTATATACAATCATTGAAAACATAAGTTAACAATTCATCTGATTATATATTAAAAGTGATTAAAACAAATGAAAACTGTTTAAAAAGGTATTTTGTTCCCTAACAAGATCCAACACCTCTAAGGTTGCTATTGCCTCACAAGAGAGGTGGCCACATCTGAGAAGGACCTTGTTGACTTGCACAAAGGTCCTTAGCCACCAATCAACGGTTTGCAATATCAGCATTTACTTCAGTTTTCTTCTAACAAAAATAATGTGTCAACTGTACTCTTCTATCTGCACCTTAGTGAATTGAAAGAAAGTTTTGTTAGAAAGTAAAATGATCATTAAAGTTTAGAATTAAAAGCTAAATTTAGAATCTCCTGACCACCTGAAAGTGATCTGAGAGAAGGTGATGAAATAAAATAATATGCATATTTCCTTGTATTATTTTATACATGAAAAAATATTACTTACTTGATCTATATGATATATTAAGTAGGGCCTGTCCAGAACAATTTACTGTGAAGTCAACATCTTTATCATTCTGTAATAATAATAACAAATAATAATAACAATAATAAACATGAACAGTATCACAACTATCTATTACTAGTTCTATTTTAGTAATACTACTGTGACAACTCTTTCAATTTCCATTTTTTTATTTTAACCAGGTTCTTGAACTTTGTCTCTTGCTTATCATAGACCCTAAACATCTCATCACAAGATCAAAAAAAAGTTCCCACCACAGTAAAGAGTTATCCAAAATAACTCATGCTCAACTACAAATAACACATTTTACTGCACAGGAACACAAGTATCTTATTTTGTGTCCAGGCAATATTACATTGATACTTTACATTGTCAGCCTCGTATTGTGGTCCTTTTTGATGATTATGGACCTCATATGTTTTCATATATATCCAGAGCTGCCAACCCTCCAGACACACAATTAGCGAAAAGTGGGATAAAAATTAGTGAATTTTGAACACAGTGAAAAATTATATCATGACACTAACTCATTCACTTAAATGGTCAGTATGCATTATATGAAAATCCCAACATAAAACTAAAACTTATTATTTACACTGATTACATGGACAAATTTATTTGCAGCCAAATTTACTGATATACAAAAACTTCATGCTATTTGTCATGATATGAAGCTGTGGCAGTCTTGAACTTCCTCAATCAGGCTATGGTAAATTTGTTTTCAAAACAGTTGAGGCTTCTTGCCTGCTGGTTAATCTTGGTGACTAAAATTGTTGCAAATTTTCAGCACCTAAAGAGGCAGTAAAGTTCGTCTTATTTTTCCTCACAACAGGAAATAATCTTTCGCTGTCAATGTTGCTGATCTCCAACTGAGAAAGACAGGTTATGTTTAACAAGCAAGCTCACAAACAATGCTTCAGCACTAGTAGCATGCAGGACTTAAGTAGGTAGCTTAACATACTCCAAAACTTAAATCTGCTGCGGGTGCTACAGCATTGTGCTTTTTCACATCGTTCTGCCACATGCCAACAGGGGATCATATCGTTGCTTACAATTTTTCTGTCATACATGTACTATATAATAATAATACCAGCCCTTGTGCAAATTCCCAACTGTAAATTTCGTGGCACACTACTGTGCGAAAAGCATAATGTACATCGATGTTTGATGGCTGAATGCTAGGCCAAATTTTGGTGTACTCCAATCTATACTTCCCTTTTTGTGGAATACAAATTTTTTTCCTTGGAGGTGAAAACATTTTAACTACAGTGTAGCTTAATTACGAAATGGTATTAATCCAGAAGATGAAATGTCGAACGGTGAACGATTAGTTGTGTCGGCGCATGCACGGGAAACTGTGAACTCAAGCAAATTACGATATATGCTAATCTTTCACTCTAAAAAATTCCAACACTCGAAAAAGCTGTCTTCATGTAGTTTCCCAACCTTTATGTGCTTTTTGCTACCAATGTGCTTCCTCATATCGTCTCTGCCACCATGCCCAATGTTAAAATTTGTGGCACACTGTGTGCAAAAAGCATGATATCGGTATTTGATGGCTGAATGCATGGCCAAATTTTGGTGTATTCCAAACTAAACTTCACTTCTTGAGCAATACATTTCTTTTTCCTTGGTGATAAGATGTTTCAAGATGCGATGCTGAATGGTAATTCAAATCAGTGTTGGTGGCACATACACAGAAAAAAATTCCGGTTAGGTCTTGGTTTCTTTCAAAAGCATTTGTAAAACTACTCTTTTATATATATATATATATATATATATATATATATATATATATATATATATATATAGATATATATATAGATATATAGATATATATATATATATGTATATATAAATAGATAGATTAAATATGTTAAAATGCTTGCTACTGGGCCAACTGTACAAATTGGATATAGTTCTACTAATATCGTGACCAGCAGTATGGGACCGTTTTGGCAACTGCCGATATCATGACTAGCACTTAATGGGAAAATTTAAAATAATTCAGAATTAGGGAATTCGTGATTTTTTTGCATATGGCGTGAATCCGTGTATCGCTGTAGAAAGTTGTGAAATTCACGCCAAAATCATGAGGGTTGGCAGCTATGTATATCTCATCTATCAGGCAATGAACCTATGGCCCTCATCTGTCATACTATGAACCTTGTCTACCATATTATGGACATCATCTGTATTCCTACAGCTCTAATCTGTCATGCTACGAATCTCAAGTGTCATATTAAACACCTAAATTGTAGATTCATGTCAATAGGAGGATTAAGTTAGTGAGATAGTGCACTGGAAGACGCTGAAACTTCATTTAGGGTCTTCTCCTACTATCATCAGCTTAATTCAAAACTTCAAATAAGCAAATGTTTTATACACCAGGTATATCACTTACTATACCACTGAAAAGTAGTTTGATGACCAAAACTGATTATAAATTGTAATGGATCCTTCAAAGGCACTCATCACAATGGAAGCTTAATCTGAACAATATCTTTGATATTGGTGGACACCTAGCCAGAACAAGGGGAGTTAATCCCCACTGTATGATAAATAGAAATACTTTGTTTCATCTTTTAGGTTGGGCTGGATTTGGAGGTAGCATATAGTAATTTCCTAATGTTAAGTGGGATCATGTAATGTAATTAATGGAGAAATTACAAAGCACATAGCAGAAGTCCCTTCTGATGTTTTAAATAAATATTTTCAACTGGTTATAATAACATTACGATATAACAATATGATTTTACTTCTGTCTCTTGCATTTCATTTTATCTGGAGTTTACTGCATAAAATTTCATCTTGCCATAAACTCCCTGGGATGTCTCGTGATGAGGTTTCAGATGAGAAGGTGTTTTAGATGAGAAGGTCCCATTTTCTCCATGTATTGCTGCTTGATATTAACAAAATTTATTATAAAAGGAATAAAAAATGTCATTGATCATAAACAAACAAGAAAGCACAAATAATAGTTCACGAAATGATGTACCATAAAAGTGTAGTTTTATATTAGGTGTTCTTTTTGTTTTAGGACTGTACCTTCATTAATCATATTTTCCGTTTTGTCAACATTTTATATAAGTATATATTTAGCATAGAATCTGACCCCAATATATGATCTGTATAAAAGTCCCTTTGATGCTCTAATGGCGGAATATAACTTTCAGGAATTTAATTTCTTCTTTGCAACTACTTAGTGTGGAAACTATTTCTGATATTCTTCATTAATAATAAGATTTTAAAGATGGCCACCACATAAGGCCATAAAATATATAAATCTTCAAAGGGTCCAATTTTTTTTTGTAAACAACATTCTCTACAAAAGTCCAAGATATTTTGGTGGTACATTATTACAAAGTTCCTTAATTGAGTTCACATAAAAAAGGACTTCTGACTCACATTGTGGAAGTCAATGTACTCTACAAGAATGTGTTCCACTGTCAGTACACTGGTAGAAGATGCACTCTGTTTGTGGTTCACACTTTAAGAGGTTTGCATGATCTGGTATGCTTGTCCTACATGTTATTGGCACAATACTACCTCATGTATTCAATTTTTTTTTTGGATGTACGGTCTTGACAGTGCTCCCAAAAGAGTCATTTGGTGGTTATGATCAAAGTTATTATGTTGCTTCTTTCTTTCATTTGGTACAATTTAGGGCCTAGACTACGTGTTATTTCCATCATGTATGCTCCGACACACTGTCACATATCACATGGCAATTGGCTATATTAGGACAAACATTGCCAAAGTAAATAACCTAAGGCAACCATCAAATGTATGATTTTGAGAAGCCTAGAGTTTAATAGATAGACTTTCAAACCTGCACTGTCTGATACTTCAGGGCTGTAGGGTGTTGAAATAATTAGGAAAACACAGTTACCAAGGAAATGAATGGAATAATTATAGGTCCAACATGCCAAGCTAGCACACATATGCATGCACACATACATACATACAGCTCTCCTTCCTTATAACACAGTAGCAGAGTTGCATAAGTGTTGACTGCATTATGTACAATAATGGTATAGTGAGCATGATTGAAACCTGTAAAAATGGATGTACGTGTGTCAGGTGGGTTAATAAAAATGCACGTCAAATTTATGGTAATAATTATAGTTTATGTCAATGCTAATTGTGCACTGAATTATGTCAAATATTTTAAAAAGGAAATAAATATTTTATACTATACATAACGTTTTCTTCAACCCATTTCATTATATATTTGTAGACTGATGCAGTGGCCTAGTGGTTAGAGCATCCGCCTTTAACGTGGGATGTCATGGGTTCAAACCCCAGCTGAGTCAGACCAAAGACTTATAAAAATGGTACTAAAAGTTGCCTCACTAGGCACTCAGCATTAAGGGTTAGTGTTAGGACTGGTCGGCCTGGTGTTAGGATGTGACTGGGTGGGACATCATGCTACATGCCTGTGGCATGATGCCCCAATGCTAGACTTCACTATAAACTGCCACACTGCAGACATCATAGCGATATGACTGAAATTTTTTAAAGCTACATTAAAAATCCCAATCACGCACACACATACACACATACATTATATATCTGAATCACCAATTCAAGTACACTGCTTTAATTTTGTCATAGGATACAAAGCGATACCGTATTTTATCAGGAATCATGTTTTAATGATGGACATTGTATTGAGGGGAACTGTACATACACACATGCACACTTAAGTTTTTATTATCAACGTACAGCACTTGGAATATTCATGAAGTTGATCTGAGTGTAGTATTTATCATCATCCTTCTTGGACAGGTTGAATGTGAACTGGTAATCTGTCTTCAGGTCATCTGAAAGGTAAGATATCTCAATCTCAGTCACATTTGAGGTGGATTTTGGCTACTGCTGAAAACCCCATGGAAAAGCATCAGCTATATAGCAAATAGCATGCATGCACACAGAATATCCTTTTTTCAATCTATACATCTGTCCTTGATATATTTTCTCAAACACGATCAAAACACATGTAAGTAATATCAGTCTTCTTCAAAACTGGCAAACATTATACTTGAGCTCAGGACTTGCTTGCATAAATTTGCAAAGAAAATGTAAATGCATAAGTAAATTAAGTTTTCCAAGAAAACTTACCTGGTCACATTAATCTTGGAAAATAAACTCAGTTGTCTCTCAAACCAAGTCCTTCCAGAAATGCAGAAAGTTAAGTCTTTCCTATCTCTCTGTACTACATATACAAAAGGAAGAAATTCTTATCCTTTACCTCCCATTACCACTGCTAGGTGTCAATCCATCAACCGAATGTTTACAAGTTTAAGCTGACATCAATAAGGATGGTCACTTTGTGGCGAGATGTGGGAGGGTTTAATCAAGCTAATGCCAGCCAATGGCTTCTATCGTGCCTCAAGTAGTGTTCAAGAACCTGGACTGAGCCAGCCACTACCACCTCTCCCGACACATCATTCAAAGAATGGGGCAAATAACCATTCTGGTTGCCTGCAGACAGCAACCTAATTTCAGCTACTCAACCAGGTTGCATCAATAGGACCATGGAACCATCTGAAGATACATATCAGTTGAAAGGGCAACTTGATCCCCATGTATGCTTCAGCCTGGACTATCAGAAAACAGGATAGGATAGCAGCTTCAGCTTGATGCTGGTTAAAGGCTTGAACTGATCTGAGTCAAATCCCATAAAAGATTTTTAGGAAACAAGGTAAAAGGTTTGGACCTACTAGAGTCAGAATTGGTCAGTAGGTCTGATATATCCTTAATATGACCTCTATCCTGATGCCTGAAAGTGCTGGAGGTCTTGAAATGAGTCTTTGATAGCAATAGGCATGAACATTTATTCTTCCAAATAGGTCAGAGAACAAGAGTTCCTTGAAGGGACTGACACTCTGCTGGCTGAAATGAATTTCCAGGAATTCAATACAAGACCATTTCTTCCTTTTAACTGTTGAATGTTGAAAGCATCTTTCATATTCTTCCGTGATAGGAAGATTTCAAATTAGCTGCAGTGGTGGACATCCTGGATCTCAACTTACCATTTTCATTCTGGGCCGTGAAGGCATCATAAGATATGACTTTCCATTTTGGAGATGCAACAATATCAAGATTTTCAAGAAGGATGCCATGGTGGCCATATTTAATACAAGACTGACACTATTTGTACTTAATACTAACTAGACAACATACCAAGTCCTTGGTAAAGGCACAATATCAACATGATCAGCCATCATTGAGGAGTAGTGATTTTCAAGCTGGCCATTGTGGCTGTCATATTAAAAGTCAGATCAGCATAGTTTTCATTTATGACCAACTAGACACTGTAAGAAATCTTGCTGGCAAAAACCTCCATGTCAATATGATTTTCCATTCAGGAGGAATAACCCCCCCCCCCCCCGATAACCTTTGGATTAGCCCCGTTTTCAATTAGGACCAACTAGGTATCATAAGAAGTCTTAGTGAAAACTCCATGTTGATATGACCATTAGATCAATGGTAATGATAACAAGAGTTTTAAGATGGCCACTGAAGTAGACATATTGGATGTTTGAGTGGCACTGTTTTCATTTAGCACCAACTAGACCAAAGGATAATAATAATAATAATAATAATAATAATAATGAGGACTTTGTATAGCGCCTAATCTTTAGAAGCTCTAAGCACTTTACAACATTAGACAAACACATATAATGATATGATTACAAAAAACAAACACCATCAAATCAGAAAACATAAAACCTGCTGAAAATATTTAAGGTAGAAAACATTATTAGGTCTTTAAGTATATTCTTGCAGTCGAAATAGGTGAGTTTTAAGAGCGCTCTTGAATGAGATCACTGGATGAATGAACATGTGAAGTTGTATGTCAACCCTACATGTAGTTTCGGAGGAGTAGTGATAACAAACTTGTGTGAACTGATTGCAGGATGCCAGATGGACAATGGACAACTGGTCTATGACCAGTAGAGCTAAAAATTTAGCCAACTGCAGGAAGAAGGGACAATATTGTTGATCCTACATCAATCTCTTAAAACCAACCACTTGCCCTCATAACCTGTTAAGAGGAGGGCCTTCTGGCTCATGAGATTCTCTCCATAACTGAGGGTTTAAATTCCTTTTTTTTCACAAGGCTCTCTTAACAAAAGCCAAGCATGAAGGAGATACCTGCCCTGGCTGTGATAAAATACTTGGGTCCATGACTATTTTCATAGGTTGGGCCTCACCAGATTCTTCTAGGGAAATGTCTATCGCTATATCAAGCGGACTGTTCTCCTAGAACTTGCCCCACCTGAGAGATGTTATCAGAATCATTTTCAAGTCCTGGCCTGTCATTTTCTGTATTATCCTCACTGCAGAGGGGTAGGCATAACCCTAAAACCCCTCTGAACTGACTGATAGCACATTCATGGCCTAAGTTTCTGAGTCCAGAACTAGAGATACAAAGGATGGAAGTTTGTGGTTCCACCTCACCCCAGAATGGTCTATCACTGGATGCCACCAAAGTGCACAAATCAGCTAAAGACCAATGGATAAATGAACCACATGGTGCAAAGGGTCTAACCCGTTCCTGACAAGGAGTTCACATGGACATTAAAACTGCTGAGAATATGTCCAGCCAAGTTGGAACTTAAAGTTTATACATCTGAGTGGACATGGTAAAAGTGGGACATGAATAATGCTGGTAACTGGCTTCCTGACAAGAAAGCCCTTGAATTTCTCAGGTCCCAGATCTTGTGCAAAGATAATCGAAAACTACTTTGTTCTTTGTCAACTGCAGCAGTAAATGGAAGATATTCATCCTCATCTATAACATCTACTAAAACCTTAACTTTACAGACTTTGTCACAAAATGTAGGATGGACACACTGTGGGTGGTAAAGTCCTGTAAATCTCTTCAAAGACTACTCTGAAGCTGTACTCATGCTCCATGGTAGGGTCAGAGTAAGCCAACTGATCAAACTTATCCCTGCAGTCACTGTCAGAGGTTGCCCTCATCAGGTATTCCTTCCATGACCACAAAGCTCATACCTGGCATCAACAAAGCATGGCCATCTTCCCTGTGTGTGGTATGGCATCTAGCCATTGGAAATGACATGAACAATGGGCATGTCCGTTGATCTGGTGACCATGCAAGTGGCACAACTAGTCTTACTGGTATGGACAGCTGGAAGAGCAGGTGAAAAGTGTGCTGGACAAACAGCTGGATGATAATCTCGGTGGCTGGCTGGGCAGTTAGTTTATCACATGACTGGACAGACTGGGTGGCGAAATGACCATTGTATCGCCTTAAGACAATGCACTCACAATAGAATGGCTAGCTTGTATGTAGAATTGCTCACCAATGCAATGGACCACTGCACTGGCTGGTCAACACCAGGAGCAGTGGCTAATAACTGCCTGCAAGACTGAACTTACTGAGCTCAGTATTATATGCCATACACCTGGACTTGCAGACCTGAAGGCCATGCTCAGATATGGTGGGGACTTATGTCCACTGGGCCAGCCCAAAAATGGGAGAACACTCTTCAGTCACCTCCAGTTTACTACTAGAGATGTGCTTTTAATGTAATATCAAAAATTCCCAGCTGATCAGCAACTGCACCATTTTTCATGCATAAACTTACAAACCAAGCAGTATCTGGGAAGGGTGCATCATTGACAAACTCTGAAGTGGGCACTGCACACATCAACTGAATGGACAATCACCATATACACTTTCCGCTAATTTCAACTTTGCTCATCGCTCTTTACTCTTTAAGTTCTTGTGCAGAACTGTGGACCAACCTTCCATCTGACCAATCAGCATAGATGAACACTTAATGCAGACAAGGCATGTATTATTTGTATCCTTGCTGACTTTAACCTCTTGCACTCAGAACATTTTGTTGTGAAAATAACAACACGGTGTTCACCTAAAAATATCACTAATTACTAATCAAGCAAAAAAACACACACAGTGTGTATAAATAAAACAACCATCAATGACCACCATTGGAGAACATGCTCAGAAAAAAAAATCCACAAACTGAAAAATGCAAAATAATATAAATAAAAAAAAAAACGAACTAATAACATGTGGTGAATACATTCTGTTACGTGTAGGCTCGTACAAATGTAACAGAAGAAAAGAGTGAAGTCAACAAGCTTTGTATATTTTAACAAAATAATTTATTTCCCTAGAAAACAATGTAAAAATTGGTAAACAGGACTTACGGTTTGTGAATATAATCCAAAATTTAATCCTAAGAATGAAAAAATACAAGTCCTATCACTAAATAGTTCTATTAGAATCCAGGTTCGAATCTTGACGACATACAAATATGGAAGGCGATGACGTCAGATGTGGTCCATGTACGAATATCAACAATTCCTCAATTGAATCACAGTTTTTGTTTCCGAATAATTCCAGAATAAATTTCCATGAATATCTTTCAGAATTTTTTATAAGAAAGTCAACTTGTTGAGTTTCCAGGAGAATAAATTATTAAATTCAAAAAACAGATGAAAAACAAACAATCTGGCAACAATTAAAAAAAACACCTTGTTCCTTCAAGATGTTAAAACGACTCTCACAGAAAAATATTAAGAATGCGTATTTAAACCCCAAAAACACCATTTCAAGTCTCGCGAGATGGGTCATGTGGTCTCTTACTACAAGAAATCTATCACGTACACCAGTGTTGCCCCACTTAAGAACCAATAATAAAGAAACATTGTTTACACACAGTGATCACGCAATCAAAGTATGGCCCTGATACTGACCAATCATTTTAACTGCCTGTTTACGAACTTCCCAACCTAAGACGAACTAGGTTAACTAAAAATAATTCTCATGTAACACGTTTTACGTCTTAAATAAACAACATTTACTAAAAGAAAATATCAAATTACTGAAAAAGAATTTCGAATCCTTTCAATACTCATTACAATAAAATGTAATGAAACAAAAAAATAAAATAAAAAAGAATTTTTAAACTAACACACAAGCGATTTAATTACATATACGTAACAATTCACAGACAATATATACCATATTTCTAGATGGACAGGTTGGACATTAATTGACAGAACTGATGATGTTGATTATCCACAGTAAAATCTTAATCTGGTAAGCAGAAACTTTTGTCTTTCCATGCGGGCTGGATTCAAGAGGTAGCTGAGTTTATTTACTAAAGTAAATGTGATTGGGAAATGTATTTGATGCAGAAAAGAAAAAGTGTAATTAAGCACCTAAATATTATATGAATAAGAACAAAAATAATGAATTCACTTACAATAACATGTTCCTGAGAGTGGATCCCCATGATAACTGTTGGGTGAGTCGCACCTGGTACAGAGAATGCAAAAATTTGAGTTTAAAATGCAATCTATATTCAAGGAAATCTTTATATGTAGGAAGAATTTCACAATAGATATTTTTGAAACCCTTTTTAAAATCCCTAAATAATTGTCTTTGACAAAAGAGATCAGTCTAAGATGGACAGAAGACATTGATCCATTTCACAAAAACAAAATTTAAAAACTTCAGTTGTTTAAACCATTAAGAGAGACCACAGTAACTTACACAATCTTTTTTATTTAAAATTTTATTTGAAATTTCGATGAATGAATGCATAAAATGCTTCCAAATTTTTGTTTTTCAAAAACTGAGTGATTTCTTATTTCTAGGTAGTATAATAAACACATACAAGTCCATCGATAAACTGATGTTTGGATGATAGCTGAAGATTAGAAGTAATGGACTAAATGGCAAGAACTAATCAACACCCCACTAACTTTTCACATCTGTCTCCAATCACTCCTCTTGTTCTGCAAAAACATTTTCCGCTCAGTCTGTCACATGTTTCTGCTTGTCCATTGCAGGAACATTCTAGAAAAAAAAATTAGAAATCAGTCAAATAAGAAATTGAATGTCAAATGCACAATTTTATGCAGCAATATAAAGAAACAGAGACCTACTGTTTATAAATGTTCAGGCAGTACATGTTTTGGGAATATTAACAGAGTAAACGCATCGAAACTGCTGGAATGTCATCCAAAATGATGTTGATTTTTTTAAAGAACTTGGTATTCAGGAAGAAACTGAAACAAAGAATTCAATTAATTTTGTATTCCTTTCCAGAAAAAATTTATTTCAATCAAAAACTTCCATATATTATTTTCCAAAGAGTATTTTTAAAAATTAAAATTAGAAAGCTTTAAATCATATGATCCCTAAAGTAAAATTAAATATTAGGCATATTTTGAAAACAAATTTATCTGACAACTGTATCAAAAAACAACCTAACCTTTAGAAGATTTTAAAAAAAATTGAATTTTAAGTATTAAGAGAGTAATTCTGCCCTAAAAAGCCATCATCTTTTTCAGTGATACACTGAACCAGTTTTACTATTTGTGCACAAGATTTCTGCACACTAATAAGAAATAAAATGTAATTTTTAAACTATTCACGCTGGATTGTCATATGTGATGAATGAAACATGATCATTCATAGTTCATACAGATGTGTCATTAGTTTATGCAAAGCACTTTCAAGGGAAAAAAAAATAGTTTTCAATCACTGTAATTTGCTGCACAAAAACTTTGGAAGAATGCTAATTATGGTATGCAGAGTCCACAAAATTGAAGAAAAAAGTTATAATTTTAAAACAAAAACTCAGAAATATTTTTGTGAAACTAGTCATAGCAGAAGACACTGAACTTTGGGTCATGGGGATAAAGAAACAGTGATCTCATCTGCAGCCGATATGGAGCTAGCAATCTCATTTGCCAGAATTTCTGACTCCTAGACTTTTTAAAGTTTAAGCAAAAATATTCTAAATTCATCTTACTGTCAGTATTTCATTCTTTTTATGTTTAACACTCTTGCCATGGGACTTCAGAGCACTTCAACTCACTGATCTAGCTGAGGTTATCATAGCTCTGTAAGTTCCTAGTTATGTTGATGGTGGGGAGTTCACAAGTAAGGTCAAATGCAATGATATTTTCAGGAGAGTTGTCAGATCCTGGCGATCTAAAATTTGGTTCCAATTTTAGTGGAATTGTTTCATCAGATTTTAGTGAATAAAAAATTACTATTGTATTCTGCAATCCATCTTCTACTTGTTTTCAGCAACTTCAGGTACAACAGGGTCAGAAACGTTACATTTGACGACTTTTTCTAACTGATGCATAAGTTGATGGCATTGTCCCCACCATCAATAAACTTGCAGACCTAAAGTAACCTCAGCTACTGTTGATCCAATGTCTTTTGACTAACACAACACACAAAGCCTTACCCCTATATGCAGCATTTATACAACTCAATGTCATGGAAATCTTGTTTGAAAACATGCTTCCCACTGCAGAGAACCTGACCGACTTCTGTTAATAAACCTTAATAACAAAATTTTCAAAATGGATGTCATGATGGCCATACTAGCTGTCAGACCAGTACCATATTTTCTTTAATAAAAACTAGACATCATAAGAAGTCTTCTAACTCAGAAGTCATGACAAGATGTACAAGATGGCAGAAGGTGTTATTACTGGGTAACAGATCGGTACAATTTTTATTTAAGACACATCAGACACCATAAGATATCTTCCACTGACAACCCCATGCTGACATAACTTTCCATTCTGAAGGAGTGAGTAGCAATAGCAATATTTTCAAGAATGCTACTGTGGTGGTCATATTTGATATCATATCAGCAACATTTTCACTTTGGCCCAACCAGACAATGTAAATCTTTCAGTGAAAACGCCATGCTGATATGACCGTCCTTTCTTGTTAAGTAGTGATAACAAGATTTTCAAGATGGTCATACTTGATGTTTGAGCAGCACTGCTTTCATTTGGGAACAACTAGACCAGGGACGTCCAACCTTTGTTTGGCTGTGGGCCAAAACAGATCAAATGCTTAAGGTTTCAGGCCGTATGGGCAAGAACAGTTCTTTAACACTAATTAGGTATAATAATTAAAATGCGTATTTTAAAAAGGCATGCCTATATGTCCATAAGCCACACAAGGTGAGGGACTGGGCCACATGCTGCCTATGGGATGGACACTCCTGGACTAGACCTTGGGATGAATGCGTGTTTAAAGATTCATAGCAATCCCCAAAGGAAGGAGGGATTAGTAATTACAAACTTGTGTTCAAGGACAGACAGGTGTTGAATGTAGGACAATGGATGTCAGACAAGAAGTCATCCTAAAAACTCTTCTAGTCATTGACCAATAAAGCTAAAATTGGTAAGTTTTACCATGATTATACAGGAAAGACAAAAACTATCAGAAAACTATCAGATCCAAGGGCACTGATACATGCATATATTTGGATCATAACATACATTTCCATAATTATATTAAATAAAAATTTTGTTAAGTTGGAGAAGCCAACAAGTGAATCAAGGAACATAATCTTCACTTTAATCTTCGATGTCGTGCCTACCTAAAGATGACATTCAAAATGATGGAGTTAAAAACAAATGGCTATTCACACTGATGTTGCAAAAGTGAAAAATATTAAAAAACTACTTTTGCAACCTACCTGTACAGTTTCCACCATTTTTAGGATTTCCATAGTAACCATTCTGACACAACTGGCAGTGATCACCTGAAACCAGATAGAATATCATAATGTTACTATTTTACGATTTTAACATGTAAATGCCACACATACACACAAATATACATATATACACAATAGCCCTGCTAATATAAACCAGAAATCTCTGGCGATGAAGAGCTTAATAAGAATTCTGTCTCAGCTTCTGTTCTCAAGAGGAATCAAAACCATAGTCACTAAAGTGTAAAAAGCAGGAAACTATCATCCACTTCTGATTATGGTTGACTGAAATCCTCAAAATGAATGCATCCATCAAACTTCATTACTGTAAATATTACAGTACTCAAGATATAGTGATAAATATAACAGTACTCAAGTTATGGAAAAAATGTAACAGTACTCAAGATATGGAAAAAATGTAACAGTACCCAAGATATGGAAAAAATGTAATAGTACTCAAGATATAAATTTAACAGTACTCAAGATATGAAAAAATGCAACAGTACTCAAGTTATGGAAAAAATGTAACAGTACTCAAGTTATGAAAAAAATGTGACAGTACTCAAGATATGGAAAAATGTAACAGTACTCAAATTATGGGAAAAATGTAACAGTACTCAAGATATGGAAAAATTTAATAGTACTCAAGATATAGAAAAAAATTTAACAGTACTCAAGATATAGAGATAAATTTAACAGTGCACAACATATGGAGATAAATGTAACAGTATTCAAAATAAATGTGACTGCTTTATGTCAAACCAGTCTTTTATTTTGGATAGTAATAAAATCATCATTGAGGTTAATCTATGATGTGAACACTGTGATAGCCATAATGGATAAATGATCAGCACCATCTTCGTTTAGGGCTGTTCCATTTAAACATACATGGTACCCATGGAAGGCAGTTTTTAAAAAATATATACCAGGGTACTTTGATTTCACAGTGTTCATATTAAAATGATAAGAAATTTTAAATTGCATCTATGGGTGGGTATCCCACTTTAAAAGTGCCTTCCCTGGGTCCCATACATTTTTTAATGGAACAGCCCTTAGGATAAAACAGACACCATTACAAGACTTTTGGAGAAAACCCCATGTTAATATTACCGTCCGAAGAGGAACAATATGTTCATTGTGGCAGCCATATTTGAGGTCAGACTGGCACAGCACAATCATCGTTCAGGACCACCTAGATATCATAAATAGTCTTCTGGTCAAAGAAACACATGTTGATGCAACTTTCAGTTTAGGAGGAGTAGCACTGATACATTTTCAAGATGGCAGCCATGGTAACCAAACTGGATTTTCACACTGGCACCATTTTCATTAAGTACTAACCAGATATCATAAGAAGTCTCTTGGTAAATATGCAAAACTGATATGACCTTCCATCTAGGATGAGATGTGCAGAAATTTGTAAGATGCCAACTGTGGTGGTCATATTGGATATTAGATTAGCACCATTTTTATTTAAAACCAACTAGACATCATAGGAAGTCTTTTAGTGAAAACCCCATGATAATTTCATTTAAGACTAACAAGACATCACAAGAAGTCATCTGGTGACAACCCCATGCTGATATGATTTTTCATTCAGGAGGAGTAGCAATACAAGTTTTTCAAGATGGCTGCCATGGTGGCCATATTGGACATCAGATCCATACCATTTTCCTTTTGGATCTACTGGATATCATAAAAATCTGGTACTGAAAAAAAACCCATGTTGATATCATGATCTGCTGAAGAAGAATAATGATAATATGATTTTCAAGAGGGCCAATACAATGGCCATACTGGATCTCAAAGTGCAATCATTTTCATTTAGGATCAACCAGACATGATAACAAGTTTTTTGGTGCAAAAGCCCCATGCTGATATGACTTTCCATTCAAGAGAAGTTGCAATAACAAGATTTTGAGATGGCTAAGATATCACTGAATGGTTTCCAGTTTGCCTAAAGGAGAAACTGACGAAGCACAAATACAGCCTTCCTATGGAACCAGGTCCACCACAGATCTAGGTCCCCAGAAGCGACAGGTTCCAATGTGATAACCCTCTCTACACCTTGGTGGATCGTACAGATATTTCAGAGATTTGTCCTAGTGACATCTGTTAGATTTCAACAGTTGTCTCCCTTAGTTTGTAATGCAACTAACAACAGAGTTTAACAGCGGTGTGTTGTACATTGGCTGAAAATGGTGGAGGCAATTGACCTAAAAAGGATACTTTGTAAATTATAAGTTTAACATTGAAAGTATGACTATATACCAGAGAGAAGACATTACATGTGTATTTGAGGGAAAGGATGTATTTGTACAAACACAGACCGGCAGTTGCTTATTTATGAGCCCATTCCAGTTGTGTGCTACACTTGTCTTGATCTTGTAGAAACAGTGTTCAAATCTGAACAACTTGGTTTTGATTGGATGCGGTGGCTTTGAATGAAATTCACAGACCCGAAACACCAAAATATCTGAACGATCTGCCAAGGTGTAGATACGGTTAACGCAGTGGAACCTTGGCTAGTGAAGATGCCTGTATGTGACAAAATTTAACCCCATCCCCATGCATACAAAATCCTGAGATGGGACAGGCCCTGGTTTCTCTAGGTTGGATGAATGTCCAGTTGAGTCACTTAGGACCAGCACATGGCCACTTCAGACCTGCCAACCCCGATGAGTCCGTCTCAGTAAGGCAGCTGATTTTTTTTCCGTAAGACTGACCAGTTTTCAGTAAGGTGTAACAAAATATCAATAACTGCTATTGTAAAGCTGGAAAATGTAATTAAAAGTTCGACGCTGCAACGATAACATTATGTTCAACTGAAAAGTTTATAAAGTATGCGTAGACCTTATTTACCACTAGTACAGTTGCACAAACTTTAGTTCCAAAACCTATGCAACTCAATGGCTTGTAGCTATCTCTCAACTTGACGTAATTCTTGGAAATTCTTTTTCCATTTCATATGATGACAGCAATCATACCTCCCGTCACGAGATGTACTCACATTGGCACGTGATGTCCAATAAACGTAATTGTGTCCTTTCCATCTTTTATTCACAAGAATCTGAATAGTTGTTTTTATTCTTCTGTGTTGATTATTAACACTTTTCTAGAGGCTTATTTTCCCTTTCGTCTTAAACATACATCACTTTCGGGTCACCATTTTAAAAAATTCTATAATCAACAGTTAGATCATGCAGATGCTTTGCATGAACAAATAGGTGCAGTTAAGGGCATCTGGGGTGCTGTTGTAAAGTTAGTCTGGTTCCCTACCTAATTTCACTAATTCTAATATGAAACCTGGATCCAAATAAAACATAGATGAACCAATTATCCGGATTTTTTGGCAACAATAATTTTTCCGTAGTTTTTGCTTGTATGCCGTAAATCTGTATTTTAAGGGTAATTTTCGTAAGACTTATGGCAAGATCATAAGAGTTGGCAGGTCTGCCACTGTACCATAACATAAGCTCATTGGACCTTATGGCCAGGTAAGCTAACAACAACTGATTTGTATTGATCACTTATTGGATAAATATTACCTTCAGTCAAGTTCTGGCAGGCATCACATTCATCGGGCTTGTTGGTGCAACTGCTATGACCATTACACTGGCAGGCTGTAATAAACAAAGACATGAAAGAAACCTGTCTATCTGTCATACCATCAGTCCATGTCTCTCACTCTCCTTCTAGTTATTCATATCAATATATTTTTAAAAAAATTTCTGACATGATATTTTGCGGTGGTTTGACAAATTTATGAGAGGTATGCATTTAAACTATATCATGTCCAACTTTCCCAACTTGAAATTCCTATGACGTATGAGTCAAAGTAATTGCCATCTTGATATTTAAGTGATTATTAAGGGGTCAATATTAAAGATCAGCAAATTTACCTTGATCACAATCTGTGCATTCTTTTTCACATTCTGGCAGATGAATCAAATTGGAAATATGCTGCTGAAAAGATTTTAAATTTGCCAAAGACCTATTAAAAGTTTTCAAGAAAGCAAATGATACTGTCCTGCAAATAACCCAAGAAAAAAATCAACTGGATCGAACTTTTAAGCCAGTATATATGGTACAAGATTCTGAACAACTGACAAATTTATAATGAGTGTCTATTCAGGGCTTGGAATAAGGGAATGGTAAAGTATCTGCTATGAAACTAAGACAATTAGACTCAATTTACTGTGCACCCATGCGTGACAGCTGCTCAGTCAAAGTAGGCTTCGTCTTATCATAGCACTTTAATTTTCTCAAAATAAGATCAGCATCCGAATTTGAACTAGTAGATTTCAAAAGAAGTTATTCAACACAAGGTTCATATCGCCCTGGATAGGTTATTTCATGAAGTTTTCAAGGAGTATTTTTTCTTACAAAATTTTGATGTTTTCCATACATGACTTTGTATAAACATATACAAATCTAGAAGAAAAACATCTAATTGTGCCACTACAGCAATGGGACACTATTCCATCTGGTAACTACCAGTGTCACATGTGTTTTTAATCCTACCAATTTTATCCCATTTTTTATTCATTACCTTTGAAGAATATGTATATAGCAGCAACTGTAAACTTAAAAAGTAATATATTTTATTCAAATGAAACATCGTATTCCCTCAAATAGATTCAAGAAGCTTAAGCAAAATTCAAGGATGTTTTCAACAAATTCAATGATTTTCCAAACACAAAACCAAGTTTTGTTTAAAATTCAATGATTTTTCTAGACAACCCTAGCATATCATGGATTTGTAGAGGTGATGCAAACCATATATGATTTTTCTACTTCCTTGCTGAAGAAAACTTGATATGTAATTGTGAAATTAGGTTAAATAAAGGAAACTCCAGGCAACAAAAGAATAAAAAGCCATACCTGGACATTTTACAAAATGCCACCTTTCAAATGGACAGATGGTTTGGTTGACAACAGGGTCACTGAAGCTCAAGTCAACAGGTCCTGATGCACTTCCACTCATACACTTGCCCACCCCTGTGTTGCTAACATCATTACACCAGCCACACGATGGGTTCGTCTTACATTCCTCACAGGTGTGCATGTCTGAACAGCGAGTTGCTGGAAGAGATGAAAGTACTAGGAATGGTATGGAGGTTTGATGTGATACCATTTTACATAAAATCAGAGAGAAAAACGTAACTACAGAGATACTGCTATTGATGGTCCTTTTACTATCAAAATCATAATATTATAAATAATTTTTATATTTTTCTAAATTTTTTTTGTTTTATATATCACTTGAGAACATCTAAAACTGTTTGAGAAATTCTTTTCCTTTTAAAGGCACTTTCTACAAGAATTTCATATACTAAAATTAGTGGAACAATATCTACGAGAGAAGGCTACGATCAGAGTTAATTGTTGCCCTGAATCTGAGTGGGCTTCCTCAACATAAAATTGACATGAAAGGTTAATGGATCTTAACTTTGATACTTTTAGTAAAACCATAATGTTTGTGACTATTAACAGTAACTCCAACTAAATTTAGTATATCAGAATGGACACTGTGCCTAAGCATGGATGGACTGAAATCCCATTGTGCAAGAACTTTACTGCAAAACCAAATAAACAGTATTACAGACACAGAACGAGCTAGGGAAAAAAAATAAAAGCAGATTTTCATTTTGTTAAGACCTGTGAGAATGCAATCATGCTCTGGACATCACATGAAATACATATATTAGTATTAACTACTTTCTCTCTCCCAGTTGTGTACAAGACAAATAATGCAGCTCATCAATGGGCTTTCCCTTCTCTTGCATACACACTTTATTCTATATTTATAATGCACAAACATTTAAGTACTGAATATATAGCTGCAAATACTTATTGATACAAACTTCATTTTGTCTTTTCTGAGTCAATATTACTTTTAGAACTAGATATCTGCCCATGGTTTGGGCAGACAAGGACAAGAATATATGTCTCCTGCAGAGAATATGGTGAGTAGGGGTGAAACAATTCGTTGATGCATCAATGCATCAATACTTTTGCTGTAACGATACACATTTCAATACAAGAGATGGAGAACTGATACAAAATGATACTTATTGTATATATGTTATTTTTTTATTCAGCAGTTAGGAATAATTATTATTAGTTTGCCTTGTTATTCTTTAAACTTAAAATTCATCTGAAACAGCATTTGCAGTCCTAGGTACCCATTTTTTATTAGTAAAAACAAAAGAGACTATTGAGAATACTCGCTTGCTATCTGCAAATTAACACCAAGTGACAGGGCTTGTAATTGGCCCTCCCCCCATTCCATGCTTATTATCTTAATCCAACAGCATGTTCAGCATACAGAATACATTCCAAATGTGTTCCACATATATAATGAAGCACTTGATTCATCATTTAATAACCATTTTTATGCGAAGTTTCAACATTGAATTGTATCTTGTCAACTTTGATCGAGTTGAAAGCTACACTACTGGTGTGTCACACGGTGAAATAAGCTACACTGAAATCTCACTGGCAGTTATTGCTTATTCCTGTCCAGGTTAAATAATAACTACCAATCAGGAATTAGTGTAGCTTATTCCCTGCATGAAAACTGTAGTGCTAGCAAAGCACCAGCGATATTTTGCACAAAAGTCATTAACTGATATGTGAAGTACTTAAACAGAGATGCTGTCAGGGTGTGCGATTGCATGGATCATGCAAAATTTGTATGAACTGGCACACTTGGAGAACAGTGATGCACAATAACTCCCACAAATTAGTTTAAAGTCCTGCATATGAAAATGTGATCAGCAAAGTATACAATTGTTATTTAACTGTTCTTGTCACGACAATTGTTTTTCGGGTAGGCAACTGTTTACATGCCTGGGTTCTTTAAGAATGACATGAATGGTTGTTAAACTAAATTTGATTGGCACATAGTGCCCTGGAATAAGCATATGGAGTATTTTGAACATTCCATGAAGGAAGTTTTACAAATGCATGTTTAAAATACGGGCTACCTAGAAAACCCAAAATGTCTGATTCCCGGTGTAGTTCATTACATTTTCATTTGGCAAATATAGACTTGTGAAAGTGATGATTACAATAATTTTTAAAGTTATGAAGTATATCGGATTATTGGAGTGAGGAAATTGTTAATGGAGATACCAGTGAGTAATTTTGAGCCCAAAAATGGAGTTAAATACGAGTCTGATGTACATGTTGGATGGACAATGATAGACGGCATGACATTCAATCTCACTTTCAGCGGTATTTCAAAATTAAACAATGAAAGTGCAGAATACTAAACCTAATTAAACACATACAATTTAAAAGTAGAATGCAATTTTCTTTTTTTTATTTATCAATTTAGCCCTGTGGATCATATGCTACAAAACCATATATACAATGTCTGTAGTGTGACAGTTTATAGTGACATCTAGCACTGGGGCATCATGCTGCAGACATGTAACATCAAATCCCCACCCAGTCACATTATCCTGACACCAGGCCAACCAATCCAAGCACAAACCTCTTAATGCTGAGCACCAAGTGAGGCAGCTGCTAGTACCATTTTTCTGTCTTTGGTATGACTCAGCTGGGGTTTGAACCTGTAACCTCCCGTGTTCAAGGCAGACGCTTAAACCACTAGGCCACCGGAGCAGTCCTGACACCAAGTGCAAGCCATTGAAAAGTCTGGTAACCATAAATGATGGGGAATTCAAATTATTTTGCAGAAACCAATATTGGGAATTAACTGTTTTTTGTATAATGCTTGCTCAATCATAATAGTTTAGGAGTACAAGCACTACCTTGCAAATCCAGCCCTTCCAAGTTAACTTTCAGCTAAAAAATAACCAAAAGTTGTCTGCCACATAGGTGTGAAGCTGACTAGAGTGATCTCTCCCTGGATATAGGGACTGTCACCAAATCGTGTCAACACCTCATTACTACTGGAATGGAATGCAAGCTCTGCCAGCAGGATATAACTTGAAGATGGTTGGGATATCCATATTGTTGTATCCATACTATGATCAGGCAGTATTATCAAAGAAACATTTTACTTCAAAATTTGGTTTCTTCTTCAAATACTTTATCCAATCATAATAGCTTAGGAGAATAGGTAACAGCTGAAGGGAGTTACATCCCCTTATCCCTGTTTCTAGTCTCCCAAAATAAGTAAGGCAGCTTGCAACTCTAAAAAAATATACTGGCTGGAATAAAAACTCCATATGCCCTAATGCTGTGGACAGAAAAATGCGCCCCCTCCAACAAAAAACCCAGCAGAAGTCAAGTGACTGAAGCACAGAGAACATTGGAAGCTACCCTGCTGTGCTGTTGTTGAAGTTCCCACCAGGTCAAACTGAGCCATTTGATCTGAGAGGTAAAAGCTAGAGAAATTTTCTCTGTCCTCCATCCTACGGCTTGTATAATATCTGTTGATATATGCTGTGCAAACTACTCCATCCTCATAAGCCAAAAATGATAGATAGCTTGGGTTAGTTCTCTGTATACCAAGTGAATAACCCATCATATCCAGGATTTAAAAGCCTCAGCTGAAATATCAACCCTATGCATTTGTTCTCGTTCTGCCTTCAGAGAAAATGTAATATAACGGACATGTCGGACAGAATGGGCATGTCCTTTCCATGTAGTGTGTCATGCCACAAATGACATGCATTCACCATGGTCTTCATTAGCAAAAATCCATCCTGAGTAGGCCACAACTTACTGATCTTACTGGAATGACAGCAGGTGGGCATCCAGCTCCCTGCGACGGCATCCATACAAATCAGAATTCCTGGAGGGTGTACTTATAATTGAAACATGCACTGTAAACTGAAGTTTTCATTTGCTGAGATATGTCCAATTAATCTGGGACTGAGACTATTTGCTTCAATGTAGTGAACATTTGGTTGCCAGTGGGATAACAGATCAGTATAATACTATGTGATCTGAGCCACAATGAGAAGAACCAGTAGTCTGAGATATTTTCAGCCTGATATATGATTCTTTGCACTGAATGAAGACATTGCTGAGATGATATTGAAAGCATGTTCTTGAGATAGAAAGATTCTGTTAACATGCAATTTGAACTGCATCCTATAAATGAGTGTAATTTTGAGAGGGGATTACATTAGATTTGTCCTTGTTGACAAAGAATCCAAGCTGAGTAGGAGTGAAACAAGTGAGTCTTGATTTAAAATATAACTCACCTGGTGTTTTTGTAGTATATTGTCCAAGTAGCTTGATGCCATAGACATAGAGATGGTTCTGAAATTAGACACTACTCTGTCCATTTTTTTTGTGAAGACCATGGAAATGGTGTTGGGCCCCATATGGAGTGCCCTGAACTTGACTAATTATCTATGAAAGTGAATGTCAATAATTTCCTGGAGTATTTGTATATTGGAAAATGGTGATATGCATATTGCAGACTTTTTATGAAGTCTCACTCCTAAATAGAATTAAGAACCAATGTCAGCATCTCCATTCTAAACCATGGTGCCCATATGAGAAAGACAAGGGAGCCCAAATCTATAACTGGCTGAAGTGTACCCTTAGCCTTTGGCACTAGGAACAGTCCTAATAAAAACCTGCTGACTCTGTGTTTAATACAATTTCTACTGCTCCTGAATGAACTTTTTGTGATGTTTGTAGCTGTGGGGGCTTTTGGACACTAGGGATGGGTGCTTAATGTGATATGGAGCCCTTTTGAGATGATTTGCAAGATCGACGGATCCCTGGGGCAAAGTCTTTTCAATTCCATAGCAAAGTTATCGAGAATTCCCCCACTAATGGAATATGTTGTTGTTGCTGTTGTTGTTGTTGGGCTTAACGCCATTTTTCAGCACACGATAGGTTATACATGGCGGCCATTATTAACGGTGAAGGAAGAAACAGGGAAATCCCCGGAAAGAACCACCGACCCATGAGAAGCTACTGGAAAGCTTTCTCACATATCCACATTCGCCGAATCCTAGACTCGAACCCACACTGACAGAGGTGAGATGGCAGTGATCCGTAACGGAGAGCGCTTTAGACCACTCGGCCACTGGAATATGTAACAAGGGTGGAGTGTCATTTTTGTGTGTGTGTGGGGGGGAGGGGAAGTGACTTCCATGAAGAGAAACTAGGGTAAAACTAATCCCCCCTGTGTTTCTTCTAGTCATTGGCCCTTAAATACTGTCTTGCTTTTGAATGTGTATTGGGCCTATAAGGCTGGGGTACGGGTCCTTCCTATTCCTCTGCTCCTTGTTCTGGGAAGATTGCTTAAGCCTCTGACACAGACCTGTGCAAGATTTGTCTCCTTGGAGACCTGCTTACAGGCTTCTTCCACCTGACCACTGAAACATTGGTTCAACAATAATGGCTGTAATCTGGATGTGGCTTTGTAATGTCCTTTGAGGACAGCAGGCATGGAGAGCCATTCATCTCTTTCCACAAGTTGTTAATTCAATGCTGCTTTTATGGCATTGTCAAGTGTGGGTTGTGTGGCCCTGTTCAGCACATGCACCATGCACGAAACTGATTCCCAAATGTGGCTAGCTGGCATTAACAGTGGATGAAGCTAGCATATTTTTGCTTGTCAGGAGATTGATATGGATGAAAGGTCAAACATTGAGCCCATTGCATTCTTGTTCAAGACTAACTGCTGAGTGTTAATACAATGTTTCATGAATAATCTTTAATCAGGTTTGTTAAATGTAAGTCAATGGCTGGGATTTCTGCTTCAATCACAGGTGAGTCTTATAGCATGCTTTGTTACAACCGGATGGCAGTTGTTGCTGTGAAAAGAGAGGTCTGTTGACACTCAGGTCTTGTAACTGGAACTCTAACAATGCAAGAAGTCTGTCACTCAACAAGACTGAGGGAACTGCTTGAAAATGGGCCAATCTTTCTTAACCAAGAGATCAACTGATGCTAGGATTTTATACACCTCTCTTGATGGAGCTGGAGAGCAGCAAAATTCAGGCAGTAGCAGACAAAAAATTTCTTCGATCCATGCATAGAAGCTTGTGTCTTCTCCAGTCATCATAGGTCAAGTCAAGATGATGGAGCTTGAATCATAATTTATTGTATAGCAAAGACTGGGGGTGATACAGACACCACCTGTGAAAAACTGAGACTGTGTTGTCAACACTTGCATAAAAAGACTACAAACCTTACTTAAGTATGTCCTGTCTGTGGGACCAGATTTGAAGACAATCACTGATGGTATTCTCTAAAGTCCAGACATAGTTTTGGACATCCTGAACTGATACATCACTGTAGATGGTACCATAATAACAAGTCATAACCGGCTATCCAGTAACCCTTCGACATTGGTTGGTTATGGTAACATGTTGAGTTGGTACACGTCTTACTCTGATTCATAATAGGTATGGTCGTTGCTTGGCAGCAGACTGCCCTAGGTCCATAATAGAAGCTGGATTCTGTGGCATTACACTGGCAACATTGTAATATCAGTCTGTCATGGCACTATATTGTGTGGGTTCCTGTTGCCAGGATGAGACATGTGATAATGGATCATCATGAGTAGTCCACTTGGGTACTGATGCATGCTTGATTGGATCTGGCACTGACCATTAGCAATCTACATCTGATGGCTGAGTCAAATTCTTGGTAGAAAAGGGCTATTATTTCTGTGCCAGGTTCATGATGCCAGGATAGGTTGAGAGATACTGGATCCCATAAAATAGTCTTTGCCTGTCTGCCTGCCTCAGATATGAGAGAATGTGCCATTGTATCTATCTGGTATAGGACCTATCTGTACTGCCGAACATATCTTTTGCTTGGGTTGAAGAGGTGAAGGTGGAGCTGGGGCTATATGTGATGCCTTGAATCATTTCCTTTTCTTTTCCACCAGAGTGGTCTTTGCTTTCACAGAGAAATTGCTCACAGAAGTGGCATGGTGACTTTGTTACTGATGTGGTCCTTTTTGATGGTGCGTTTATTTGCTTTCGTTTCAGATCATGTTCATCTGGCTGTAAATGAAGCTCATGACTTTTCATCCAGCATGTGCAAATTTCACATGTATGGCCTGAGCCACATCCCACATCAGGCATGTCATGTGAGAGTATCTTCTACAAGTGCAAAGCACTTGCACTGACTGCACTCTGTCCTGCCCATTGCTAACACCTGCAACAAACTGACAATGTATTTTGTACGACAAAGTTGTTTTAATAAAGCTGTAAAAACTTTGTCTCTGAGTGAAAAGAGTAAGAAATAGTTAGAAATATGGATGGAGTATACTTTTCTTAGATGAGAAACTCATTCAGTTCATTCAGTAGTGTGGAATAAATCATCCGACAGAGGATTTTTGCAGTCTCTAAAAGAGCATACTGCCTAGAATGAGCAGAAGTAGTAATTGGAGTATGGATGGGATTTGGCACCAACATAGCTGCCAACCCTCCAGGCTCGCAATTAGTGAAAATAGGGATAAAAATTCGTGAATTTTGACATAAATTCGTGAGGGAATCTTTGAGTCCTGGAATATTTGTTGGAACAAAAGTTTAGCATGGATCCAGCTGATAAAGGTAGATTGTGTTCAACAAGAAAACTCAGTGTTTCAGCGTTGGTAGCTTGCAGGTCTTCCGTCGATGGCTTAACATATTCCAGAGCTGAAATCTGCTGGAGTTCTTAATTTTCCCAACCTCTATGTGCTTTTTGCTACCAATGTGCTTTCTCACTTCATCTCTGCCACGATGCCCAATGCTAAAATTTGTGGCACATTGTGTGCAAAAAACATGATGCATATCAGTGTTTGATGGCTGAATGCACTGCCAATTTTTGGTATATTCCAAACTAAACTTCACTTTTTGTGTGCAATACATTTCTTTTTCCTTGGTGGTGAAGACATTTGCAACATCAATGCCGAATGGTAAGTGTTGGTGGCGCATGTGCTAAGCATAATTCTGGTTAGGCCCTAGTTTCTCTCTAAAGTATTTGTAAAACTACTCTTATACATACAGATTAATATATGCCAAAATGCTCGCTACCAGGCCAACTACATCAATCAGCTATAGTTCTACTAATATCGTGACTAGCAATTCCAGACTGTTTCAGCAACTGCTGATATCACGACTAGCATTTAGCGGGAAATTGGTTATTTTATTAAAGATTTAAAATAATTGAGAATTGGGGAATTCGCAATTTTTTTGCATGCGGCGTGAATCCGTAAATCGCTGAAAAAGTTGTGAAATTCATGCCAAAATCGTGAGGGTTGGCAGTGTTGCACCAACTCCTATATTTTTGGGGAGATCACTCAAGTCTGACTTGAATGTGGGCAGAAAACTTAAAAAAAAAAAATAATAGCTAAAGGTTAACTTGTGGGGGGGGGGGGCTAGATTTGCAAGGATGTGGTCATACTCCAAAAGGTATTATAATTGGGTAACAGCTCTCTGGAAGAAATTTTTTTTCTTTCAGTTACAGTGACACTGACATTCAATCCTTTGATCCTGAAATTGACAAGGTTCTTCTTTATCCTAAGTGCAAGCTATCCACACAGTTGGGTTACTGTAGAAGGTGTAGAAGTCAAGTTATTGTGCCGAAGCTGTTCTCTCTTTCAGTCTCTGTTCCAGACCTTTATGCTTGTAAGCCAAAAGTCATGTACATGTGTGTGTATGCACACTCATGTGTGTGGGGAAATTTGAAAGAGTTGAATGAGATGAACCATGTATACCATGGACTAATGGAAGTACAAATTCACACTCTCAGATTGATTGCATCACACAGTTTCAAAAGTTGTCCATACAAAGATCAAATGTTTCAGAAAGTATACATTAACATGAATACTTTCATATGACATAAGCACCACATCTCAGCCAGATGAATGAAACATCTACTGCTCAGAAGCCACAATGTAAATGTTATATCTGCTGATTCAACAAAACATCCACAGTATATATATATATATATATATTGACAAGGTAGAGTGACCACCATTTTCAACTCACTCCTGTGTTGCTGCTAATGAATTATATCCTATGTCCATGTATATTATGAAAGTGTTTAATGTGTAATCAGACCTGTTACAATGTGTAGTAAAGTGCTGGACTGACTGACTTATGTTGTTACCATCAGCAAGTTGTAACTTGTAGAGTCAATTATACAGTCAGCACGTACTGACCTGGTAGTCCCAAAGCAGTGACAATTATGTTGAGTGTAATTAGACAATAAGTCCTTACCTGCTGATCTAGTGCGTGTAATAAAAAGTGAAAAATGTAAAACATATGCCACTGAACTACACCAAGCAACACTCTACACTAACATAAGGATAACACAGCTGGTTCACTTTGTGTATAGTTTGGTTTTCATGGTGCCAAAGATTAATTCTGTTATCGATGTTATACCTACAGAGCATCACTAAATCCCATTACCTAAACTGTGTTACTCTCATCTGTTTACCTGCACATTTTTCTTCTTTCGTCCTCCATTCCATACACTGACCATACAAGAATGAGGCTACATAAGAATTGGTTTCCACACAGCGCTGCTGTGAACCACACCACATACAATTGTAACGCGTGCAGTTCTCACAGCTGTCATACTGATAGCAGGGTTGGCCACATCCTTGTTGCTTGGAACGTGACACTGACTCTATAAGAAACAAACAAATAATAAAATTAATAATAATTTGTTTTTATATATCACAAGTTTGATAATGGGTGCAATACCAGAATATTTCAAACTCATTAGCAATAACATACTGCAACAGTGGATCATTAAGTTATTCTTTTACAGGATGTAGTATGACTGCTGGCAAGTACTATAAACTTGAGATTAATGTCTGAAGATTTGAATCACTTAACTGATTGACTGATTAACTGATTTTGTGATAATTAATGCCATACCAACACATGAAAGATCATATCATCCCTGAGTGTAAACTGTCTTGCCCAGAGTCAAACAATGGCAGCTGGCCTGAGATATACCAGTGTGGCTGCAATTTTGGAAGTCTAACGACAGACCCACCAAAAGTCCTGCCTTAATGATCAAAGTTGCTGCTTATGGAAAAAAAAAAAAAAATTCATTTGGTCCAGTAAACCCAGCTGAAAATGGGTATCAGCCACCAATCGCTGTGCATTTAAGCTGTAATGGAGTGTGAGAGTCATGCTTTGTCAGTTGCTTCACATCACAGAATCCAGGTTAAAGCTCCGTGACTGTGTCACAAGTAGGCTTAATCAGGTAGACATTTACTAAAAAAATTTAACTTCATATTTTACAGCATTCTTGAAGTCATAAAGCTTGAAAACTGATTACATGCTGCATTAATGGCAAAATGAAGGCTGTTCATGTATAGTATGTAATGAAACCAATAAAATATGAATTTAATTCTTCTAATTATGGAATTTTATAAAATTAGTAATGAATCTAAAAAAAATTATATATATATATATATATATATATATATATATATATATATATATATCTATAAAATATCATTTACAAATACTGTCAAGGCACACCAGACAGTGCCTGAATCCATAATTAGTTCCATTCAGGTGCTATGAATTAAAAGCTAATGAACTTTGAGTTACATGTATTTGCATTTCATGATACAATTTTAATCAATCTAAATGTTTGTTACTAAGGCTTGGTACAAGTTTGCAATTATTTACAAATGATAATAAACTGAAGGTCAGACATATGTAACTTTCTCTAGGGCAAGAGTTGGATAAGTGATTTTTAAAGCCACAACATATGAAGTATGAAAGTGGATAAAATCAAGCCATAGGTTGCACATGCCTGCTGGTGGTGATAAATCATAGTTCATTTCTCTTTTAGTCTGAAGCAATACATTTTGTAAATAAGTAAGGAAAAACTTCTCCATCCACAAACTGCTGTATACTGCACCTATTTTCAGGAAGAATTTACAATATTTTTGCACAGACCACTATTTCATCATTTACAAAGCTGTAAATAATAAACCTATTCTCAGGCAGCACAGGTGGCAGTGGATAGATTCATAAACTGGCCCATGTCAAATTATTTAACAAGGCTATGAACATGAAAAATGCATGTATGAATTTGGGCAAAATGAATAACTTTTTTGCTATATGCTTCCATGTGAATTACATGTTTTGGGCTTTTGCTGTTCTTGAAACTGATGTGAGGCATAAACACTGCTAATAATTACTTCACAGTATGCAGTGAAAAATCAATAGTCGGCTAGGAAACAGAGCTAGACACTAATAGCAGTGGACATGTGTGTTCAAGGCAAGTAGAATATCTAAATAACAACCGGATGACAACTATTTTAACTGCATCAAGCTGTTTAGTTCACAATTTTTTAGAAAAATAATATCAGAATCGCAGAGGGAAAGAGCTTGTATTTACGCTGTATCACTTGCCTAAAATGACCTTTGAACATGGAAAATGCATGTATGAATTTGGGCAAAATGATTAACTTTTTTTGCTATGTGTTTCCATTGCATTGTCAGGTCAAGTGAATGATATTCTTGTGTTTTATTTTGCCATGGCTATCCAAAAATATGGGCCTTGGTGACCTTACTAGCAAATTTTTTTCTTATTAATTTTTATATTTGGCAGGTTGATGTGGCACCAAATTTGTGCGTTATAAACTGTACCTAGTGCCTTGAAAACATGT
>JAECUM010001971.1:0-22385 GCA_016617855.1 Megalonaias nervosa
CTTGTGGTCTGCGTATTAATCTTGATAGTCTATCTTTGATCGCTGAGAATGCTTTGCTAGCAAGATTACCAACAGCGCCTATACCCTTTTCACGAACAACACCAATAGCTTTCATTCCTAACTGCTTTGCAATCGGTATTGCTTTCGGGGCTATCCTTCTAAACAGACCCTGAATAACATCACCTAATCCATCTCCGTAGGTCGTTTTGTATACTGGTAATCGAGAGTTTATTACCCTGACCATGGTAGGTCCACGAGTATTGTGTATGATCATATTATAGTTAAGTGATTTTATCACTAATTACATACTTAGTCACTATGATACTCATCGGCGATTTCATTAATGAGGGATCGATATACATTAATATCCATAACACCGTCTGTAAATAATCGTTTACAAATATCAGCTACTTCATTAATGATTTCTGGAGAATTATTACCAGCTCGTTTTCCTCCAATAAGGATTTCTAGTCGATCAACATCAGCAAGAACGTTATTGGGACAGGTAATAAAACCACTTCCTAGACCACTTCCAGTTGCGCCAGGAGAGGTGTCTGACGGAATATATTCTTCTTCTTCCTCAATTTTTGTTTGGATTGGTTGTTGCCGTGTTTGTGATTTTGGAGATAAAATTGGTATTCGTGATTTTGGTGATGCTTGTAATTGTTTCGTTTTTTCTTGTCGTTCTTGTTCTTGTTGTTCTTGTTTCTTTTTTTGTCGTTCTTGTTGTTTTTGTTGTTGATATTGTTGTTGATATTGTTGTATTTGTTGTTGTTCTGGCGGTAATTGCATGAAGGTAATATAATTATCTATTGTATGAAAATACTCAATAAATTTTGGATCACTATTTCTAGCCTGATCAACGTCATAGTATATACGAAATATCCATTTGTACCAATTATTACGACTTATAGGTTTATCAACATATTTAGATTTTAAATAATGTTTTCGATCACTGAAACTTTTCACAGCAATCACAGCTAAATCTTCTGAATTTTTAATATCTTTAATATAATTAATAGCACCTTCGGTAAATTTGTCATTTATATTAATTCTTTCTTCTTGTTCTGGTAGACGTTCCTTTATATCACCTATTTCAGCACTTTCAGGTTGATCTTCATCCTCAAGTATTTCCGGGACTGGCATCGCAGCAGCTATTTCGGCTGGAAGTTCACGTAAAATTCTTTTTGTCTTTTTTGTTCTTCTTGCTATTTTTCCAGTTGCTTCAGCGGTTTTCTCTAACACAGGTAGAATACCTTTAGTGGTCTCAGTGATAGGTTTAAATAATTTTTTGTATCCTCTTCAAATTCAACTTGAGATTCCTGACGCGATTGTAGTTGTTGCTTAACAGAATCACGAACAGGTAGATATTTTTTAATTGCCTCTAGTCGCTCTCGAGCTAATTTAGCTGAGTGTGGTTCTTCAATACTCATTATTGATAATATCTATAATGGCTGTTTAATTTATTTATACTTGGTGTTCAGGCGAGATGGACATGAACAAATTTAAAAATTTCTTTTCAAAAGCACAAGCTGCCCCCTTTGGTTTTGTAACAATAAATTTACATGATCCAAGGTCAAGATATCGTAATGGACTTGATATAATTTTTGGATAAAAATCATAGCAGCAGGGAGGGTGGAAGACAAAAAATTAAGTGACCAGATTGTGAAAAAAATATGGTCAATTAGAGAAGTTTTCATTATTAAGACAAAAACGTTTTTTTTCAACCTTCGTAGGAACCCTTAATTTAAAAAAATAAGGTCTATATAATTAAGCCAAAAAAGTTGTAGGGTCCACCCTGCCTGCTGCTGTTTAAAATATGCCACACAGTTAATTACCAGTTACTCATAACATCCAAAGAAGTCTAAAACCTAACAGTTTCATATTAAGGTGCCTTCCTGGGCCAAAGAATATAAGCTGGGGTACCCAGGCTGTCTTCTTGGTAGGCCACTGGGATACTACCCAAGTTTTAAAACTGACAGGCACTTAGATGTCGGTCTAACTTAACTGGTATCTACATAATGTATTGTCTGATGATTAGACCTGTTGGATCAAAGGAATCTCTTGCTCAATTAATTCCATGTCACCCTCATTTTTTTTTCAGACTTTTATCCTCATCTTCATCTTCAACAGAATAAATATTTTATTGGTTTTATCACATGATATCACTAATGTTATGTTTTGAAAGGTTTCAGACTTCTGTTATGTTACTGTAAGAAATATTAAATACAACTTCACACAAACTATATCCCATCATTATGTCATGATAGAAATGATTTATCAAAAACAATGTGTTGAGTCAAATGTTGAATGGAATCTTAATCTGTACTCAGATAAAATATAATTTATGAAAAATTGTTGATTTCAATCTTTTTGGAGGAAAATGTTTGCAAAAGATAGATATAATAAATTTATATATAAAAAAAAAATTCATTTGAAATGAGATTTCATTAAGATTCTCTACTGATTGCAGCTCTGTTACAATTACTTTCTGATTACAAATTCATCCATGGTTACATTCTTACATACCTAACTGCATTAGACATAGCTTCTGCTCTTGTGGCCTCAAACATGTTACCCACTATAGGTCTATATGACTTCCCTGGGATCTGAAACAAACATGCTTCCCACTATAGGTCTATATTGCTTCCCTGAAATAAACATGTTACCCACTATTGGTCTATATGGCTTCCCCAGGATCTGAAATAAACATGCTACCCACTATAAATCTATATGGCTTCCCTGGGATCTGAAAGAAACATTTTACCCACTACAGGTCCATATGGCTTCCCTGGGATCTGAAATAAACATGTTACCCACTATAGGTCCATATGGCTTCCCCGGGATCTGAAATAAACATGTTACCCACTATAAGTCTATATGGCTTCCCCGGGACCTGAAATAAACATGCTACCCACTATAGGTCTATATGGCTTTCCCGGGATCTGAAATAAACATGTTACCCACTATTGGTCTATATGGCTTCCCCGGGATCTGAAATAAACATGCTACCCACTATAGGTCTATATGGCTTCTCCGGGATCTGAAATAAACATGCTACCCACTATAGGTCTATATGGCTTCCCCAGGATCTGAAATAAACATGCTACCCACTATAGGTCTATATGGCTTCCCCGGGATCTGAAATAAACATGCTACCCACTATAGGTCTATATGGCTTCCCCAGGATCTGAAATAAACATGCTACCCACTATTGGTCTATATGGCTTCCCTGGGATCTGAAATACACATGCTACCCACTATAGGTTTATATGACTTCCTTCCCTGGGATCTAAAACAAATTAATGTGGTGATTCTACCTGGAAACCAGTCTGCTCCTGGACAATTATTTTATTATTAGCACAACACTATTGCCAATTAAAAGGAAAACAGATATAGTTCACATAAAAGGGGGGGGGGCGTAATTCAAACTTTCATTTTACACTTTGACTTTTCATTGAATGCAGTCAGCATCAGTCTAGAAAGAACATACATTTCCTGAAGAATTGACACATTTAAGTGTTACAAGTCTATGCTCTTAAAATAAGTAAAAGAAAAGAGTGAAGACAACAAACTTCGTAAAATTTAACAAATAATTTATTTCCCTAGAATACAAAGTGAAAAATTAAGAAAAAAGAACTTACGGTTTTATGAATTAAATCCAGAAATAATCCAAGAATTAAAAAGAGAAGACCTAGTAATAAAAAGTCCTGAATGAAACTGAGTTCAAATCCCGATGAAATCCAAAATGGAAGGTGATGACGTCTGTTGTGCTCAGCAAAGTGCCGCTGTGTCAACAGTCCTTTGTTGAATCACAGAAAATATTATTCCAGTTTTGAATTCAGTATAACTTCCAATAAATGTCTTTATCCAAGAATTTTGTCAGAGCACTTATGCATTTTCTGGGAAAAGAATCACTTGAATTCAATAATTTGAAGAAAATAGAAATTCATTCCAAACTGGTCACAACATAATAACAACTTAACGTGTCAATTGTTTGGAGCCCAACTAACAAACTTCTATCAAAATCAACAGTTATAAGCTAATTAAGATGCAAAACAGATTCCCAGATGAGGGTCAAAAGTTCATTCTTCTGGAAAAAATAGAAGTTTGTAACAACAGATAGATGCTACTTGTCACGTAATCCAGATATGACCTTGGCTTAATGATTCTTACTCTGAGAAAGAGAAAAAAAGAAAAAAGAAAAAAAGTTGTTTACCAAAACTGTCACTGATTTTGAAACGAGCTCAGCAACTAGATACATGGTTTCTATTATTAGTTGTTTATCAATGAAATAAAAAAATAACAGTCAGGTCAAACAGAACTTAACTCAAATTCTGGACAATGTCAAATCCAGTAAACAAAGTTACATTACAACATTAAAACTAACAAACAAATAATTAAATTAAATATTCACTTCCCCCCATAAAAGAAAAAGAAAAATTTATATAATAAAACTTTCTTTCTACCATAGGTCAATTATACTTGAGGTTTATAAAAAAATAACAAGAAATCTTATGAATGATATAAAGTATACATGAAATAATATATTTCTATACACGTGAAAGTGCATCTGCTACTAAATTGTCTTTTCCCTTGATGTGCCTGATGTCAATATTATATTCCTGCAACAACAAACTCCATCTTAATAATATCTGATTTTTGTTTTTCATCTTGCCGATGAAAGTAAGGGGGTTGTGATCACTGAACACAATAATCGGAGAAGGAGCTGAACTAATGTAAACTTCAAAATGCTGTAATGCCATTATCAAAGCCAAACATTCCTTCTCAATTGCTGAATAATTTCTTTGGTGCTTATTTAATTTCTTAGAAAAATAGCACAGTGGATGATCAACATCATATTTATCTTCTTGAATCAATACTGCTCCAACCCCAACATCACTTGCATCAACAGATAGTTTAAATTATTGACTGAAATTTGGAGCTGTAAGAACTGGTGCACTCTTAAGTATGGCCTTTAACTTATCAGAAGCCTACTGACATTTTTCAGTCCAATGAAACTTAGTTTTCTTGCTCAATCAATTTGTCAGGGGTTCAGCAATTATGGAAAAATTGGAACAAAATTTCTAATAGTATCCAGCCATACCTAAAAATCACATCAGTTGCTTTTTACCGACAGGCACTGGGAATTCAGAGATATCCTTGACCTTAGTATCTATAGGTTTAACTTGTCCATATCCCACAATATGTCCTAGAAATGTTACACAAGCATGGCAGAACTCACTTTTGGATAAATTGTCAAATTTGCATCAGTGAGTCTGTCAAAGAATTTCTGAATTGTAGCTCAATGTTCTTTCCATGTGTCATTGTAGATGATGACATCATGGATGTAAGCATCACAATTATCTAGACCAGAGGTAGTCATGTTCATTAAATGTTGAAAAGTACTTGGCGAACCTTTCATCCCAAATGGCATCACTTTATATTGATAAAGTCCATCTGGAGTCACGAATACCAAAATTTCCTTTCGGAAGGTCAAATTTGGTGACATACTTTGCATTTCCAATTTTATCAATGCAGTCATCAATTCTTGATAATGGAAATGAATCTGTTTTAGTCACACTGTTCACCATTCTATAATCAGTGCACATGCGGAAAGCTTTATCTGGTTTCAGAACAAGTATACATGGTGAACTCCAGTCACTTTTACTCGGTTCTATGAAATCATTTTCCAGCAAATACTGAATTTCTTTTTTCAAGTATTCCTGTTTGAGAGGGTTCATCCTGTATGGGTGTTTCACAGGTTTGGAATTTACAATTTCAATGTCATGGTAAATTTTGTTTGTTCTTGTAGGAACATCTGGAAATAAGTGCTCATATTCAAGTAATAACTGTTTAAGTTCATTCCTTTCTTGTTGTTGCAAATGTGAAAGTTTCTGGTCCAGATTATTTATAATTTCTGAATTCCGAAGATTTGTCACTCCAAAATCAATGGTGTCCGATTGCATTCCTTCACTTAAATCCTCACTGAGTGGGACAGGTACAACTAAATTAATTACATGATTATCCTGGCTATCTCTTTGAACATACTAGATCTCCTTTAATTTATTTACATCAAAGGAGTGCTATTATTATAATGTAAGTCATTCATTTTCTTCTTAACTTTGTAAGGGCCGTAATACCTAATCTGAAGAAAATTTTGAAGAATGAGCAAGAGAGACAGAACTCTATCACCACACTCAAAAGTTCTCTCCATTGTAGTTCTGTCAAACCATAATTTCACTTTTGACTTGAATTGCTGGATGCCAAATTCAAGCATAATTAGCTGGAAAATTCCAGACATAAAATTTGACCCTTGATCAAATTGGACAGATCTGGGAAGGCCAAACTGAATAAAAAACTTTATCAAAGCTTTTACTATTGTTTTAGTTTTAATACTCCTCAAAGGAATTGCCCCAGGGAATCTTGTCGACGCACACATTATGGTCAACAAGTATTGATTACCTGACTTGGTCTTAGGTAAGGGACCCACACAATCTACCATTATTCTGCTAAATGGTTCGTCAAATGCTGGAATAGGTTGCAGATGAGCCTTAGGTATCTTCTGATTGGGTTTTCCTACCATCTGTCAAGCAAGTATGACAAGATCTGCACTATTTACAAACATTATTTTAAATTTTTGGCCAATAGAAGTGATTCAAGATCTTGTGATAAGTCTTATTAATCCCTAAATGACCAGCCAAAGGAGTTTCATGGGCCAGACTAGGAATTTCCTGTCTGTATGAAAAATTTAAAACTAACAAACAAATAATTAAATTAAATATACATAAGTCATTGCATAATACTAGTTTCTTGAGCTGAGTGGGCAGAAAATGTACTCAACAGCTGGAAATTTTACTTGCCATTGTGACCAAAGGGAGTAAGATGTGTATATGAAATGTAGGAAGGATTCTTAACCCTTGTCAAGCAATTATAGCACTTATAATAATACTGATATTAATTATAAATTACGTACAATCAAGTCAGTGTATAAAAAATCTCAGAAGAGTAGCATGTATATGTTGGATATAACACCATATTCTCCAATCTGCCATCACATTATGTATCAGCAGATCTGGGTCTGTGCAGTTTGTTAGGATTAATTGGCAGAACAAAACAACATAGACCTTGATCTGCTGGTACATATATAGAATCTATGTTGGTGTTTGGACCGAGACAAGGAAATCCCAGTCAAGGGGTTACATTATTTGTCTCCCCATGAGGCCTGCCCGAGTGGGGAGACATATAATGTAATCCCACGACTGGGATTTCCTTGTCTTGGTCCAAACCCCAACGTAGATTATTTTTCTCACCCAATATTATCCTTTAAAGTAAGAAAGAACTCCTCCCTTGTGCAATATAGTTCACACGCCAATGTTTACATGTGGTGCATTAATACAAATATATTAATGAGGACTGTGGCGTGATGTGTCATCCGAAGTACACAGATTTTATGCGTGAGCCAAAAAAAATAGCAACATTAAACATTGCATAGCTTTTAGGTATTATCACATTTAATATATGGATGTTATATGAAATTAACAATAAATAGTTAATATTTATTACAAGAAAATGTTTCATTTTCATTAGTTCCAATTCAGAAAATTATATTGTACATAATGAAACTATACTCGGCCCACAACTCTGTTGTTGTGTATATACATATAGCTTGAGTGTTCGTGCTTGGGTTATTCACGGGCAATTAGTGATCCGTGTCACTATCATATATAACTCTCCTTTTCTTTAGAGGAGGTGAAACTGTTTGTGACATACTTGTGTTGTAATTAATATTGATTGTAAAAGTATCCCCGTGTAAAAGTACCCTCCAAATACGGACCCCAGCAGATAACCATGTACTAAACTTTCAAGTTCACGGATTCTTTGAAAATTTATTTTTCTGTCTTGGAAATATGGCAAGTGTTACAGTGAAATTTCCTTATGGATTAATGTGTTGACGGATAAATGATTCCTTCTGGCTGGTAAGTGCATTATTTGTCATTAAGTATTGTAGATATATTTTAGATTCAACTTCGGCACAATGGAGATGCTTAACAAAATTAGAATAAAGCATGTTTGACATGACACACTTCTGGCTGTTACTAAGTTTTCTGTAGTTGTTAAGAGCATTGGAAGACTATGAAGTGTATAGGTCTATAGGCTATGTGCATAGATCAGTGTTTTCTATCATAGTTCATTTCACACAGCATTGAGAATTTGATCCTATCTGAAGCACAGTCAATTTTCAGGTCAGCGTCATTAAATGTAGCTAACAGTATATAATTTGTTTCACAATAAGTATTTAAAACTAGTTAAGTAGCTTTAGCTACATTTAATGATGCTGACCTGAAAATGTACTGAGTCATGCCTGCAGATCGGATAAAACTGACTATGCTGTGTGGAACGAACTAACATAATACCAAAAAGCTCAACATCGTGTGCATGTATGTGTCCGTCTTTCTCGAAATGTTTTGTATGGTGTTTTCTCAAAAATGGAGAGACCTTAAGTTACTATGTTGTTTTGTTATATATTTGTTTGTTGTTGTTGTTGTTTGATTTTCGAACAACTATGTCAGGCATAGCAGAAGACAACAAAGGTTTCTGTTTCTTAAAAGTAGTTCCAAGCGTGTGGACACCACAACTGAGACGACTGGTCTGAGATGACCAGGCTGAGATAAGAAAAGTAAGGTTAGCAAAACAGCTAGATTTCTCTGTCGCATGGGTGAGAAAATGTAATCACAGATCCAAGTCTGTGTTCTTTGCAGTTGGGCCCAATGTATGTGCAAGTAGAAATGATATAATGAAGTAGTATTTAGAAGCAGGTGATTACATATGTAAATTTTTATTAATTTATTAATATACTGTATGAATGAAACCTAAGGAACTTTTCCTTTATAAATGGGTGCAGGTGGTCTTTGTTACATAATTAACTGATAATGTCAATGTCATTACCTCACAAAACTACATTTTATTTAATGGCCATTAAAAAGACGACTATAAATAATAACTATGATAAATGAATAACCATTATTTATGCTCTATCGATACTGTATGACCATGTAGTCATGTAACTATCTGAACCTTACAAGTATTCTTGGACTATTGGTCACAATTACTTTCAAACCTATTCTTCTGTGGTTGATTTTCACAGGAATAGGGACGAGAGAAAGCTGCTACTGAGGATCAAACCCATGCCTTTTCAATAGATACATATACCAACATACTACATGGTCTGAACAACCATAAGAGATTTTTATGAAAGAGGGCATGTGCATACCTTGCGCAAAGGAGAAAGAAATGGCTGCACCATATTTCTGTTAAACCACCACATCATGGTCAACAGACCGGTATATAGGATCACATTGTAAGTGGTCAGGGTTGGCAAGATAGTATAATTCCAGTCCATTTTCAACCTGGGGTAAAATATAAAGAAAGTCAACACATATTTACTCATTTGTACTCACAAAACATGACATGTAAAATGCAAGGTGTGATATTTAAAATAAGAAATATCACAAAATAACAGAGGTTTAAGTCATTGGGTGCATTGCTGTGTTATTGAAATTACTTTTTAAGTCACAACCTGCTGACCCAACCACTTTGTGTTTGTGTGTGTTCATAAGCAATTACATTGTTATTTTTAATCGTAATCATTATCATAATCATAATCATCCTTCACTGGCAGTATAATTGCACAGTGTAATGATATTACAATGATTACAACAAAAAAAGCACTAATTATATTCTTAATAACTGTAAGAATAATAAAAGTTTCCATAAACAAAAGACCACAAATGATGACTATTACAACAAGGAGTGGGTAATTTTAGGTGGTCAATATACAAGCTAGTAGACTTCAAATAAATTTGTTCAACCTTGTTATGGTTGGTCTCACAAGATGATTAGAGAAGCGAAATACTTTAACTGGCTTCTGAGCAGAAATCCAATTACTAAGCTGATTATTCAAGCCAAGTACCTTCCTTTGTAAATGTAAATGTGATGTAAATAATGCTAAGTAGTGCACATTAGGCATTTAAATTTGTATGTATATAACTGTCAGTAACCTAAGATGGGCCAGAATAAACCACACACATAAGGAATGATACTGGATTCTGTAACTGACAATTCATGAGGGATTTGGTCTAAATGAAAAAATCTAACATCCCTAATGTATTCTTGTCAATATTTCAGGCATCAGTTTATGACCCAAATACAAATATTAATAATCATTTTAAATATCCCTTGACTCTTTACATAAATTTTTCTTATTATTATTATCATCTATTTTTCATTATCCCACTACAAAATTCCCATCATGGATTTCCTTAATAACTTTCCAATAATAACTACAAACATACTGTAAGATCTAGTCTAAATAGTTTTCATCCTCTGTCCTTAGCCTGTAATTAGGTCAAAGCAATTATGTTCTCCATACAATAAATACACAAGTATGCAGGTTACCCTATCTTTGATTATCTTTTAAACACTGGCTATTCTATTCTGACCCAACACAAATCTACATGTAGTTTACATATTCTGAGACTGTTTTATCATCTGATTGTTTTTGCCATTACTTAACTCTTCTATCATTCATACATGTAAATCTGTAATTTTTTTTTCATGTTGTGTTTGTTTATGTACGTTGTTTCTTTTCCTGCGAAGAGCCTGCAAGTGAAAGTTTGGGAAAATTTATGTACAACAGAACTGAGCACACCATTACTACTGGAAAAAGATTTTTGTCTAGCTCTCTTCAAACATATCTTCTTGTTGTTGTAGTTGTGGGGTTATATAGCAAAATATAGGCCATATGTGGCAGCCTGTATAACTGGTGGAGGAAGAACCTTGGAAATCCCTGGAAAGAACCATTGACACATGGAAGTTACTGGCAAGCTTCCTCACATACTCACAAGTCTGAGTGCATAAAGATATACATTCCATCGTTTTCTCATTTTATGGCCAATAAAGTGTCCCAGTCCATGATTCACACCATGAATCTCTCAGTCTCTGATGATCTGTTTTCTTTATCGAAATTGGATATGTCTATTAAAAACTTTCTGTCAGACACTCAAGTCAGAATCAGGTTCATATTCAGCCTGGCACCAAAAGAAATTATGTAAAGTTGCCATCATGAAAGTACACCTGATCATCACTTGAAGACAAAAGTGATCAACACAAAAAAATAGCTAATTTTATTAGGATTTATGATTATTAACATCAGAGTTCATGTTTCACTGACAAGCAATAAGTCCCAAAATCTGGCCACTACAGTGTATTTTTCTAAATACAGTAGATGACTGAATGTAAGTGTTCCAAATATTGTGGAGGGATTTAAAATATAATGAATTAAAACTGTGCTGAATGATGCTCATCAAAGTGAGGTATCAAAGCACATGCACATATAATTAGTCTTTAATAAAAATGATCATTAGGAACTGGCAATCAATTAACAGCAGCTATGCTCAAGCAAGGTGAGGATAATAATATGCCTTTGGAAATTAACATCTGGCCCAGAGATCAAAACAGGTCTTTTATTTATGCTTCATACCCTGGAACTGTGGGTATTTATGCAAAGCAGATACCCTAAATCTTGCATATCTGGCCTCATCATTTTAGCATGTGTTTCAAGATAAGGAATAGAATGTTGAAATCTTCAAATTACATTTGATTCTCTTAATTGGCCAAATACACACTCTGCACATATAATTTTTAAAAAAGCAACATTTTAAAGCTTTTAAAACATAATTTTGAAAATTTTAACTGTTGTGTCTTGCTTGAAGGTGAATTTTCATTAAGTGCACAAGAGTTCATTCAAGGCAGAAAAGGCAATGACAGACAACACATTGGAAGTAATGCCTGATAATATTAATGCTGCACAACTGCCCCTAAGGACATGCCAGAAATAGTGAATTTTGGCATATCATGCATGTATTTGGTGGCAAAAGTGAACAAACATTTAAGAAAATAGTCAAGTCTCTTTTTTTTATTTGAAACTTGCCAGTGCCAAATTTCAACATGAAAATAAAAACTGCTATATCGAATCATGTAGTGTACCAAAGTAAGACTGCACCATGGATATTTCCATCCCAGATATGGCTCCTAAACAAGACTAGTCATCACACATCATTAATATTGTCCCTGAAAAATTAATAAGCTGCCTCAGAAACATCCACTGCCAAAGTAAAATATAATTAAATTTATTTTATGAATTCCTGAAGTTCTTAGAGAAATGAAAATTTCCAGTCCATGACATCATTCCTACAGACATGAAAATAAATTGCACTTTAAACTTATATCAACTTTTGGGCCCAAATCAGCACACCATATAACAATTTCATAACTTTTCAGGAGATATGTAATTTTAAAAGAACTGATTGCCAGCTTAAGAGGCATCAATTTCTGGGCTGCTACTTTGGTGACTGGTAGTGCCAATCTATAGTCATAATGACTTGACCCCTTGACAAAGTGTTATTAAGTAAAGTCTCCAACTTTAATTTACTATTCAGTTGTTAGGAAAAAGGATGTGTGACATTCGAACAATTGATAGTAACAGGCATTTTGTTTTTTTATTTGTCTGCATTGTGCTTCTATTTTGGGAGAAAATCAAAATGATGTGAATTCTATTGTACAAACAAATACGATTTACCCCAAATTACTGTACTTAGGAAACAATCTGAATACACATTTCAAATGTCTTTTTTTATTTACTTGTACAAATGTATGAATACATTAACAGTTATTTACTTTAAGGTATTAAAATGTTTCCACATTTTTGCAATTTGCCTTTGCTGACATTTTTAGAGCATGTTATTTTTTATTGGAATTTTTGGACTGGCATAATATCTTAGGTTTACTGTGGAAAAAATATACATAAAAAATATGTAATAATGAGACCATGATAAATAGAAAAAGTTAATATTACTCCTTGAAAATGCATTTTCGAATTACCTTGAGCAAATCTATGAAGAAAAGACTCAGTCTCCTTGCCAGCTAAGATATAACCTATGTGGATTCACCTAATACCTTTACAATCACTTGCACTTTGATAGCTTTCATACTACATGATTAGTACTTCCTCAGATAGAAAAGAAGTTCATTGATAAAAACACATGCATACCAAAGACTCTAGTGTTGGAATTTTCATGTGTCCAAATTAAAAATCTGTGTACCTTTACGAGTTCAGCATCCTGCAGAATCCTGCTTACAAAGTTTGCAGAAACAGAAACATCAACTATAGTATTTGCAAACCCTCTCATCTGTTTGTACCCCCATATAGATTTTAAAAATGAAAAGCATTAAGGATATAAAAAATGTGTAAAAAGCTTAGTCATTTCATTCATTGATTTATAATTTCTTTCTTGATTGTCACCAAGAGGGCCCTAACATATTCAACTTATTGGTGTTTCAACACAAAGGGAAGCTTTCAATGTAAACAGACAGACTGCTCACTGTCTATTTCTGGTTTCTAGAAATCTGATTAAAATCAGATCTCCAATGTCATACACGAAGATCTGACAGCAACCGCATTGGGGTCATGTTCTGGTTACCTGTGTTATTACCATAATAGCTAATTTTATCAGTCAATCAGATGAAGTCTTGTATCCTCACAGTTGGGAGACTGAGCAGTGTGGCTGAAGAGCAGCAACATGTGCTGATCTGATTCACTTTCAGATTTTTTTAAAGCTACATTTCCATTGGCTAATTCAAAAGTCACCAGAACATGATCCCTAAGCGGTCACTGTCAGATCTTCATGTAAGACAGTGGAGATTTTAATTAGATTGTGGATCTAGAATAGTCAATTTCAGTAAAAACTGTGTCATCTGTGTCCAATATTTGCAAGGTCCAGTTATAATATTTCTAAAACAAACTGGACAAATAAACAGGAGGAACTCTTGAATAAATGTGCTCAAAGAGATTTTACTCCAAAATTTATAGAATTATTGATATTATCAAAGACGGTGAACTACATCACTTTCTGTTGCTTGAAACATAGACTGGCCCAAGCAAATATGGTGACCATATTGTTGAAAAAACTCCTGTTTGATTCAAAATGTCAACAGGTTGACAGTGTTTGGGACCCCCTGGTGACATTCAGGTCAGAAATTATAAACCAATGAATGACATGACTTAGCTTCATGCATTTTTTACATTCTTGATGCATTTAATTTTAAAATCGGCTGGGGAAGGTACAAACAAACAGGATAGTGTGAGAATACTAAAGTCATACCGGTCATGTATGCGCATTTACTCATCTTAAATTAAAAATAAAATGTTGGTTTAAAATTTAATACTAATTTTGTTTAACCAAGGTTTATTCAATCCCGATTATTGAATACTCTGCACCTTAACTGTCATCAAGAAACTTCAAGACGAAAATTGTTGATTGCTATGGACTTTTACAATGGCGTCCAGATACTAAACTGGGTCAAAAAAAGGAGCATGTTGAATCTGATCATCACAATATAGGATAGCATGAATTTGTTTAGTATTATTGTAAAATGACAGTGTGAAACATTTAATCCGGATTGTAGTGAATCACACTTGTTGTTTAATCTCTTCCAAAACTGTTGATGTAATTTGGCATTAATTTTGCCATATGTACTTCTCAGGGCATGTAATTAACAATCTTCCAAAGGTATATGGATTTATACAGATCCAAATAAAGTGAATAATTGCCATTTAAAGAATGTGTAATGAAATTCTAAAAAATGAAACCAATTACAGAAATAATCAGTGTCGAACACCAACATGACCAATATGAATTTTACTTTATAAAACATAACGTTAACCCATGTGTGTTGCAGTGCTGTAATTTAAAGTTTATATTTAACATATCCGAATCTGCCCATGATTTGGTCCGAATCTGTCAGGTTCTGAATCAGCCAGCATTCTAACATTCTCTCGACTTCAGAACACGGAACATATTAGCCCTATGTCTTCATGGACACCACATGACCCTGAAATTATCACCCCAGAACACGGGCAAACATTCAAAACGTTAAACAATTATATTTTGTATTGCAGAATTCCTTACACCATCCTCACCTCTAACTAACCCCACTGGTTTCAGAATGTTTAAAATTTTTGATAAGTCTCGCATATAGATCTCAGACGAATTGTCAAGGATAAGATCCCTATAGCCCGTTACAAATTCACGACTGTTTTTTATTTATTTGTTTTTAAATCCTGTACCCATAATATGTGGAATACGAGCATTTACATGAGCGATCATAATATTCTCACTAGGAACCAAAACAATTAAAGGCATTATCTAGCAATAGTCAAAATCATACCCAAGTTAATTCAAATTCTGCGTCCATGATCAGTCTAGGAATTTCACTAAGCGCTTTTACTCATGTAGTACCTACTAAAATAGGGTATGCAACAGCGCTCAGATTATTGCATTCGTACTTTAACCCAGCCTCTAGATTCGTGCTTCTCTACAACAAAATAATAAATATAGTCTAGTCTATAAATGTACATAAGTCAAGGAATATCATGAAGTTCTTTTGTTTCAAGTTCCTTCAAAGATATATGGACATGTGCTATGTAGTACCGTATGATTCCTAGCACCCGTATCAACAACTAACTTAAATCTGTGTTTGTGTGAGCCTAAGTAAAATGTATTGGGCTTTCTTCACATCAACCTACCGTTTTAATTTTAGAATACTTCCTCAGAACCAACTAGTATATTTCTCTCTGTAAATGCCTGAGAAATATATATTGGGTTTCCTTCACATTTGTAGACGTCAATTTATATGGGCATTCACATCATGAATGACAAAATCCTCGATGGGAACCAAAACAACCTCACATATATTTTATCATACTATAGTTAGGATATTTGAACTTATGTGAGCTGTGTATAAATCAACAAATTTCATCTTGTTCCTTCTTTACATGTTTAATTTACACGAAAGGTTTCTGAACGTATGCTAAATTTTAACATTCGTGCTCAGAACCAATTTATATATCTTGTAAATGACAGAGTCATATATATTTGTTTTCATATACATCTCTACACGTCACATTATCTCCAAGCATATTAGCAGCTCTATTCTTAAATCGTTGCTCACAAGAGCTGTTTTCTATGTAGGGTACCTAACTTTCAAGCGATGCATCTTCGCTCAGAACCACGAACTTCTTACCACTGCCTCTCACAGTTCAAGTTCATGACAAAATAAACATGAGCATAACTATTTTTTTTACAATAACCATCGACACTAACCAACAGTAAATTAAAGGACTAGTTCTTATTTTAGACAAAAATCGTATCACGAGCATATAAAATGTAACAATCGACCAAACTCTGTTCATTACTGCAAGTTCCCTTATAACATCTGTGCCTAGAACCAATACTTCCTGGTGAAAGAAAATTACACAAAAATAGAGTTCCGATACTCATACATCTTTCGGAACAAATGACAAATGAATAAGATCCTTATTGCCGCATATAAATTCAAGTCCTTTTGCCAATTATGTGCCGATAACATGTAGAACAAAGACATTAACTTTATAGATGATAACATCCTCGCTGGGAACCAAACACAACTTCTTATTTGAAATACTATGCTCTAGGTAACATCTTTAATAGGATATCTGAAATTCTGTGTCCTTTTTAAATCAACAAATTTCATACTGTTCATGTTTTTCAGGTTGCTTCAGTTACATCAAAGATTTATTCGCCTGAGCTATAAAGTACCGTATGTATTTTAGCATCCGTGCTCAGAACCAATATCTATATTTCTCTTTGTAAATGCCTGAGTCATATGTAGTTGGTTTCTTACACATCTGTACACGTCACATTATCTCCATGTATATCATTTAACATCTCTTCTTCTTTAGGTATTGCATTTTAGCAGATTTATTCTTAAGTCGTTGCTCACGTGAGGTGGTTCCTATATAAGGTACCTACACTCGTTTCTTTCAAGCGATGCATCTTCGCTCAGAACCACGACCTTCTTACCACTGGCTCTCACAGTTCAAGTTCATTATAAAATAAACATCAGTATAACTATTTTTTTTTTACAATAACCATCTGATACTAACTAACAGTGAATTAAAGGACTATTCCTAATTTTAGACAAAAATCTTATCACGAGCGTATAAAATGTAACAATCGACCAAACTCTGTTCATTACTGCAAGTTCCCTTATAATATCTGTGCCTAGAACCAATACTTCCTGGTGAAAGAACATTACACAAAAATAGAGTTCCGATACTCATACATCTTTCGGAACAAATGACAAATGAATAAGATCCTTATTGCCGCATATAAATTCAAGTCCTTTTGCCAATTATGTGCCGATAACATGTAGAACAAAGACATTAACTTCAAAGATGATAACATCCCCGCTGGGAACCAAAACAACTTCTTATATGAAATACTATGCTCTAGGTAACATCTTTAATAGGATATCCGAAATTCTGTGTCCTGTTTAAATCAACAAGGATGCTATCACCGGTGACATAAATATCCGTTTTCCACATATTATCAGCACATTGTTGGAAAATTGACGTGACGTTGCATGGAACAATAAAGCTCTTTTTGCTTTGTTATTTGTTCTGATCGATGTATAGGAGACGGATCTGTACTATTTACAATTCTCTTTCAACAAGAGGTTTCGGTTCCTGGCGTGGATGCTATTTGAAACTTAAGGTAATGGATAGACTTAGGTGGATTATTACACGTCTTTGCATACTATTGTTATATCCTTTCTGTCTAAAAGAAGGACTAGTGCTTATTTTAATTTACTGGTGCATAGTGTAAAATATCATAATATGCAGATATTTATTTTGATATCAACTTGTGTAGTGATACGCATTGATTAGAATGTCGTGTTTCTGAGCGCGGATGCATATCTTCAGATATACGTGTAAGTTGGTTCTGAGCACGCATGTTAAATTTGATACGGTACTTTATAGCACCGGTGCACGAATCTTTGATGTAAGTGAATCAACATGAAAAGAACGAACTGTACGAAATTTGCTGATATCTACCGCACACTGAACTTCAAATATCTTAGTAAAGATGTTAACTTTAACATGAAAATTCATATATAACGTTGTTTTGGTTCCAAGCGGGGATGTTGTTTTCGATGATTTAAATGTCCGTATTCTTCATGTTATCGGCACATGTTTGGGAAAAGGACGTGAATTTGAATGTAGTAATAAACATCGTCCCTTTTTATTTTATTTTATTTTATTTTATTTTTTTTTGGTCATTTATTATTATAGCTGTGTGGGAGTTGGACCTCTACTATTTGCAATTTTCTCTGAGCACGAAATCTTGGTTCCAGGCTCGGATGCTGTGAGGAAACTTGCAGTAATGAATATACTTTAGTCGATTGTTACACTATATACTCTCGTGATGGCCTTTTCGTCTGAAATAAGGAATAGTAATTACTTTAATTTATTGGTGGTTAGTGTCAAAATCATAATTTACAGATATTTCTTTTGGCATCAACTTGATTAGTGATAGTTATTATGTAAACAACATAATATATAGCTAATATTTATCTGTGATTATTAATGTATACATGTTTATTTGTACCTGAGTGTGGGACATTAGTTTATCACTTGGAAATTCCCGATCTTGCTGACAGCTTTGCTGTATCAAAGGAAATAGACCTACATCCCACCTCCATTAGTGTGGCTTAGATTTTTATTTTACTGTTGTTTACTTCAAAATTACTCGTTCCTACCTAAGCATCAGCCTTATTATTGTGTTCAGTTTTAATTTGGTCGATTGCGTACTCAATCCATTTGGATTTTTGATAGAACTTTTGTAATGTTTATGATTCAGTTCACAATACCATAAGTTTCCTGTTAAAGCTTCACTTTGAATTATAGGAAGATAAATTATTTCTTGAATTTTACATAACCTTTTCGGTTTTGCTCTTTTCTTCTACTCAGTTTATAGCCAGAGAGTTGTAAAAATACGCGCTCTCTATGTCTCAGCTTTTTGGCATGTTGTGGTCGTTATGGTGGAGGGACTATAGGAATTGTCATCACCACAGCCAGGAATTGAAAACTTGACCAAACACGTTATCCATCATCAACGAATGTAATAATAATAATAATAATAATAATAATAATAATAATAATAATAATAATAATAAAGAAATAATAACAGTAGTAGAAATGCAGTTGTAGTTGCTGTTGTCGTTCATGATGTTCTTACTGCTGCTGTTTCTACTGCTAATACTGCAGTTACTGTCTTAATAATGTGGAGGAATAAAAATATTGATTTCTTAAAGTTTGAACATTGATTTCTTTACCAATGATTTTCTTGCAGTTTGATAAAACATTTATGTACATTTATATACTTAGAATGAATGACAGGAAATAAACAAAGAATAAAGAAAAAAATGAAAAAGAAACTGACACTTCCCACAAAAGTCCTCCGGTTTTGAAGTAAGTACTCCAGATGCTAGTAAAAGTGATGGAATATTTTGATTCATTTTATAAATAAATACTTTAATATTTTCATATGTGCGTGCGTACATAAAGCATTGCATGAAATGCAAAGTGCCCTACCGGTACCAAGAATGGGCCGATGGGATTCACAATTACAACGATTCATTATTCCTTGGTTTTGATGTGTGCATGCGCTTTCGGTCTGGATTGAAGGTAATTCTAATACATATGTAGAACATTTACAAATGCAATATCAGTATTTTCCAGCACTGAACACTGAACATTTTTCAGTCCATAAAATCTTTACATGTCTTTAATATCCACATGCGATTTGAATGAAATTCATAGGGATGCACAATGCCTCTATCTGCAAGCTTTCCTTCATTATCCTATACAGCCCAGATTTGGCATCACATTAATTAGTGTTCTATGTCATGTAAGTAATAAGCAATTATGTGCCATAAGGTTATTTGTTTGTCATGTCCAAGACAACTCCACCTCCCATTATGGTGTCAACTGTGGCTGGAAATTCTCTAAAATCTGTAATTGTCATATTATCTCTCTTTCTATCCTTTTCGTTTCTACCTTTGATTATCAGCTATACCAACGCCATTAATAATTAGTACTCATACGCAAGATCATATGTATATTGCTCTACATATTTTGGTGATACAGTTATATTCTGTACTGGCAGTACAGTCTCTCTTTGGATGGATTAACGGGTTTGAATCTACTGGAAATTTGCATTACAGATGCTGCGTGTATACTTCTACAAAATTTATTACGTGGAAGCACGGACCAGAAATACTAATAACATGTCTTGGATTCTTGGGATGACAATATCGGTAGATGGAAGCAGTGGATGTTTCTCAGCGAACGATTTAAGAACGGGACAGTAGGAAGGCATCTAATGAGATATATATTTGGCAATTTATTGATGCATCGTCTCCAATATGTCTTTATCCAATTTTAAAATATGTTTTGGTATTTTATATTTCTAAGCGTTATGACTAACGATCTAATTTTGTCTTTGATATGATTTGTACAACACAATGTTTCATGTCAATCACTCTTTATTCTGTCTCATCAGTTGAATAGTTTCAGATTGCTGATTTAATAACGTCAAAATTAATTGACAGAGTCGCTTATATTAAAAAAAAAATTAACTTTTTAAATATTATTTACAGAATCACGTAGCTATTGGACGTTCAGTAGCGATACTGGAAGATGTGTTGAACGAGGATCTTAATTATCATCAGACAGAACAAGCATATCTTCTATTTGAATCATTGACTAATCATGACTACACCTTCAATTGTGTTTTATGTGGATGGTATCCTATGACGCTGATTTGGGATGGTGTTCGAAAACCGTGCTTCAGATTTTCAGGCAAGTAAAGTGTGCTCTTCAACAACTTATAGCAGGTATTTCGCAAATCTACGCACATTACCTATCGCGATGTGTCAGTCAAGGGTTTATTATTGAACAGTTCAATGAATCACTGTCGACATGTAAAATACAAACTTTCTATCATCAAATTTGCGTGATTATTTTCCACATGAACTGATGAAATCCTTCGTAATGATGTTTTATAATTTTCAACCGAAAATCATTTATTATAGGGATAATACTATGGTAATTCGTTAATTGTCTTGTAAAACAGGTAAGTATCTGTCATAGTGATATCGTTCTTGTATGATCTATTTGTAGACTGTACATTCGCAAATCGGCCCCAGGTGAATTACACACAAACAATATGGTTTAAACGATAATGTCCTTTTTCTCGGTTTAATCGATTTTGTCTCATTTTACAGTATCTGATCTACCCCCACCGCAGACAAGCATCCAAGAAACTGTGGACATCGTTAAATTATGGAGCGATATTGACACAACCTTCATCATTAGAGGGGTCACAAAGGGTAAAAACTAGATTTTCAGTGCATGTCTCTTTTTTCAGATACAATACTAATTTGGTATGTAATCTAGAAGAATTGTTTCTATTTTCATTCTAGCTTTGACATATTATAACGAAGTTTTACACCTGTGTACATTTAACGTGAAATCATCACGTGACAAACATATACAGATGATTGAGATTTTTAATATTAGAAAAACAAATCTTTCAGAATGACTTGCAAATGACAGTTGTAATATCCATGGTAGATGAATTTGTCAACATCGAAGCGCAGAATTTATTGATGGTGGCATATTTACTCTATTTGTTGTTGATGATGAAAACGTTATATTTTTTGGTTGTTTGTAATGGTGGTAGTACCGCTCCGGTGGCCTAAATGGCTACAGCGCCCACCTCTGATGCGGGAGATCGCGGGTTCGAACCCCAGCCAAGGTTAGGTTAGGACTGATCGGCCTGGTGTCAAGATAATGTGACTGGGTGGGACAGGGTCTTACATGTCTACGGCATGATGCCCCAGTGTTACACATCACAATAAACTGCCACACTGCAGACATCATAGCTGATATAAGTAAAATTGTTAAAGGTAAGTTGCTATATCATACAAGACTGCTTTCTCTTCTTGTAAAGGATTACAACCATCTACTGAAGTTACACCAAGCTATGAATACTGGGGTCCTTGGATTGGAAAGGAATCTAGGCATGGGAACTTACTGTATAATATTGAATTTAGAAAGCGTCCCCAAGTTGAAGAAAATGAATATGGAGAGCCAGTACCAGAGGAGTTACTAAAAAAACTTACTTCAGGATGAGAAGGTAATTAGCTCAATATATTCTTTAAATAGAATGTCGCTCATTTTCATTAGTAAGGGATAACTGTGCAGTATCCTTCAGTAAATTAACAACTTTGATACTAAAAAAAATAGTTTCTTCAGAGTATTTGGCCCTTTCTAAATCTTTTTGAACTCGTTTTACGACATGCTGGTAAAGAATTTTGTATTCAGTTTTACATAACATTTGCGGATGCTCATTTTAAAATAATCCGTTGAAAATGATTTT